>JAHWFP010084872.1:0-13114 GCA_023313725.1 Lithobius niger
AGCTGCTTAGTTTTTGTAAGAGTCTCGCATGGTTTACAGTGTCGAATGCCTTTCTTAGGTCAATGAAAATGGCAATGACATAAGAATTTGCCTCAAAGGCATCAATAACATCCAGACAGAATATGTTTGTTGCTGCTTCGGTGGATTTTCCCTTGCGAAATCCAAATTGCCGATCTGATAGAATGTTATGTTTGGAAAGAAAGCAAGACATTCTAGCATATACTAACTTTTCATAGATCTTGGAGAATACGGGGAGAATTGAAATTGGTCTGTAATTGTTAATGTCAGAATGGTCGCCTCCCTTAAAAACAGGAAGCACTTTTGCAATTTTCAATTCCGAGGGAAAAATACCTTGCTGGATTGACAGATTGAAAAGATGAGCAATAGTTGGAGCAATCAGAGGTGAAATGTTCTGTACAATCTTAACAGTGATGCCATCCAGGCCAGTTGCACGTGTTGGTCTTAAACCTTTGATGTTGCTTCTACCTCAGATACATTGGTCGGGGTGAAGAAAAGATGTGTTGAATTCCTTGAATAAGATTATCACTATCGATAGTAGAAGGAACCGGTATGTTACTGTCGAGTTTGCTACCGATAGTAATGAAGTGCTCATTAAAAGCCTCGGCAATCCCCAAGAGCGTTGTCAGCTTTTCACCATTGTAGGTTACTGATGATGGATCTTCATCAGCTTTCTTTTTGGTTCCAATGACGTTGTTTATAATTCTCTAGGTCATTTTTACATTGTAATGAGCTGCTTGAAGAAGGTTGGTGATATGCTGTTTCTTTGCTCCTTTTACAACTTTGTCTAGCACTTTGCTGTAATCCTTATATCGAACTTCATTGACTCTAGAGGGATTCAAAACAAAAGCTCGATACAAGAGGGATTTGGTTTTGCTTGCAATTTTTATGCCTTCAGTTATCCATTCACACTTTGGTTTGTATGATGTATTGCAAGGCTGGAGGGGAAAATGCTTGTCGTATATATTTTGAAATGTTGAAATGAAATCTGAGTAAGCCTGCTGGGCACTGGTCTCAACATTACAAGGAGGTAATTTTGCTAACTCGCTTTTGAAATTTTTAGTAGCAGCAGTAGAAAATTTCCTACCCATGCGAATGGAGGGAGCAACTGAGAACCCAGTAAATGATGTTGAACATACAGTAACGAGATGGTCCGAAATTTTTTCAGTTAAAACTCCTGAAAAATATGAGTCTGTTAGGTTATTTGAAAATATGTTGTCAATTAGAGTAGCAGAGCTTGGAGTAATACGTGTTGGGAGAGCAATTTGAGGATAAAGACCCGCACAATATATGGCATCAATAAAGTCTGCAACTTGGTTGTCTGAAGAGATTTTTAGTAAATCCAAGTTAAAATCTCCAAGCAGATACACTAATTTGTTTTCCCTCATTGTAGCATTTAGAAGCAAGTTAAAGGCTGTTATGAAGTCAGAGAAATTGGCGCGTTGTCTGTACACAACTCCGACTACGATATTTTTGTTAGTTCTGCTCTCAATTTCAATAAATAAGCACTGGGCAGTGTATCGACTTACTCCCAGTTGCAGGTCTTCACGTACTTTAAACTTAAGACCTTCCCTAACATAAAATAACACTCCTCCAGGATCGGTTTTTCGCTTGCCATCGTTATTTCCGACCACCACGTAACCAGGTATGCCAAACAGATCCTCCTGACCCTCGTCTAGCCAAGTTTCCGTAACTGCAATGACGGAAGGAATAGTAGCAAGACTCTCAACCAGAACCTGGAGTTTCTCAAAATTTGCGCTAAGACATTTATACCCACCAACGTAACACTTGCACCTCCTTGTATTAATACATTATAATTTGAAATGAACTCCGAAGATGTATAATATTCATTTTCCTTTAAGCGGCTGTTGGGCATATTTGCTTCAATGTCAATGACATCCATTGTACAACAAAAAAGAAACAAGAAACAAAGAGAGATACAAAACAAAAACAAGAGAACCGAGAGACAAACAACAAGAACGGAAGAACTGTAAACGATACGGTATAACAAAGGGACAGGCAGTAGCAGACTCCACCTTGCGATCTTCAGTTACAATTACTTTTCTTGGCAATTTGATTGGCAATTTTATCAACATAGGTAGTAGAAAACCGTGGTAATTCCACGCTTTGATGACTTAAGGATTCATGCACTTTCAAAAGTTTAGGCATTTCGTTCCATAGAGTAGTATATAGTGTTCACTCGAATTTTGTCCAACCAGTAGTAATTGCCAGTTATTAAAGCACAGGGGTGACAAAGTTGTCAGAAAGGGGCACATAATAATAGATACAAGAGAACACAAGCAGGTAGCTTATCCTAAAAACTCATAGCACTGATTGTCGTACTGTATTGCTAAAAGCACCAAATATAGCACCAAATCATTCATAGATTTATGCTAAGTATTTCCTGATAGATGACTACATGATCGAAGATGAAGTTGAATTTAGTTCTTTTTTAGAAGTCTTTCAGGATGAGGTAAATTGGCAGACGACATAAAGGTGAAGAATTTCACCACGCACTTAAATGTATTAATTAGCTTTAAGAGTGGCAAAACCTAATTGTAATATTTCCGTCACAATAAATCTTCAGTGCCTCATAAGCACCAGTGGCATTGGCATGGTGTACAAATTTTTAGCAAGCAATTTTTAATGCACCAATAGGATTTATGACGAGTTTTAGAGAAAAAGAAAAAACGGAAGGGATTCCGTGGTAGAATAAAACGCAAGGAGACCTAGCGGCTATTTCTTTTTTTTTTTTCTTTTTTCGATTTGGCGCCATTTATATTCGATAAAACTTTTCAAATTATGAAAGGTAGGCTACTAGATACCAAGTCAGTTAAGCAATATCGCTCTCGCGTCGAATGAGGTGCGTTTTGTTAGCAGAATCCTTGGCAAATATTTTTCCGTCTCGCGACCACACTTTACGTAGACCATAGTGCTTACTAGCTACCTGTAGCAGCATTTGTTTGCGCCTGGTGAGGTCTTCCCGGATTACTATTTTGGAGCCTTTTAACTTACTTCTGTGACGCAGTATGTCAACTTTAGTGTTATGCCTAGTCAACTTTACGATGATCACTCTTGGATGGTGAGTTCTGGGTATACCAACACGATGGCAGTTGTCTATGTCCTGTTCAAGTAGTGAAATGTCAAGCTTGTCTTTTAAAAAGTTGACAGTGACATGAGCCGTGTTTTCATCCTTAACTTCACGAATTCCAAAGATACGAATAGAGTTTTTTCTTGTATACTGCTCTAGATCGTCAGTAGTGCAAATAAAATCTTCCCTCTCCTCTTCAATTTGTTTCTCAAGTAGCTCCATTCTCTTCGCTGAACCATGTATTTGATCCAAGTCAAAGTGGAGAGTTTCTTTTAGTTCCTGGATTACCGCAGCAGTTACAGTTTTAATTATTGCACATGTTATTGCTTTCATGAAGTCTTCCGATTGTACCATTTCCTAAACTCGCGACTCAATTTTGCCGGCCAATTTGGGGGACTCCATGTTTAAAAATATATATCAATGATTACGGTAGCGGTGAGCGGGAACGAAATATTGCACGAGTGACTGACCTGAACAGATGCCGCTCCCACGCCGTTACATTTTAGTTAAATATCAAACATTCTATATAATATAGTGCCGACAGTACCTATTCCCATTGTTGACATACCGACTCAAACTCGTTCAAATTGCCATTGTATTGCGTTGATTTTGTGGAGCGCTGCACTCGTTCTGTTTACACGGCGGCCATTTTGGAAGTTTTTTCCATTTTGGAAGTTAGTAAGTTGTAGGCTAAATATTTTTTCAGTAATGAAATTAATCTTGTGAATCTTATTAAATGTGGCGAATGAGTATAAACAAAGAGAAAAGAAAGAGTAGGTGCAGTAATCGTTTGTTTTCAGACTGAAACCTTAAGAAAAACACGTACTGCACTGATCATCAGCCGAATTATCGCTTGTCATCAGAAACAGCACTTTTTCTTAAACACTCTTAGTAAGTTGTAGGATAAATATTTATCCTGTAGTGTATTACCATTACCATTTTTAGTTTTGTTTATCATTTGTATTATGAACGGACGCACTAAGAAAAACGCGCACATTATTCGGATCACTTCCTTAAACATTTGTTTGATAATTTTTGCTGGCAATGTCTGTCAGCACCATATGAGTTGCAACAAGAATTCTCCTCGAGCGCGGCGAGACGCGGCGGAATGAGCGAGCGAAGCGAACGACTCGGCTAGTCTCTCCTCATTAAAAAGATGCAATTTATGCTTGGTTGGGTGCATGGTTGGTTGGTTGGTTGGGGTAGTTTGTCTTCTCCTCTGGAAGTAGAAGGCTACAAATATGATAAGTTTGTCAAAAGAAAGCAAATTAATCCATCCTTTGTGTAGGCGTATTTTTAAAGTCCAAGCTGGGTCCTAAATGACCGAAATTAACGAAAAATGACCATTTGCAACAATCAGCAACAATCACCCAACAATGCCTCAACCATACATGACGTGATGATTGTTGCCACATTTTTTTCGTGGAAGCCTCGAATCCGTCCAGAACGTCCATCAACAATGGTCTGGCGTCAACGGACCAACGAGGAGCGAGTTACTAAATTGTTGTAACAATCAGTAAAGACGCGTAGCTTTTCGCAGTACTATTTTAAAATTGGATTCATTCACCGATTCTATAGAGTCCGGCCACTGAAAGAATGACTCGGCGTTCGTCGAATATCGCCCATGTTTGCCAGTACTATAGATGCACCTTGCCGACAGCGAGTTCAATCGACCCCAGACATGGCGCCGGCGTCGAATTCGGCTTCGTTAGGGAAGCGCGGTAAAACAGTTAAGTTTGGGAGATAGTTTAAAACGTCGTAAAGTATTTCGAATCTAGGGTGAGTGAATGTGGAGAGTTTAGAACAAACACACAAGCCAGAAAGTGTTAAATGGCTGCTACTGTATCGTGAGGTTTTCCTATACGGCTCCTGCAAGGTGCGTAGTCCTATAAGGTCTTCCGGGCAAGTTATGTACAGACGCCGGGAAAAAAACGGCCGCGTCTATCACCCATTTTGCAGCCCAGTTTTTTGGACACGTCAATAATAAGACGTATTATTGTACACTTACATGAAAGCTGTGATTTGGGAGTGGGGACCGCAGCCTAGTTTGCCATTTTTTTATGGTTGTAATCGGTGTTAGCAGCAATTAACGTAAGCGGTGGCACCAAATTGGTACGACGGTGAGAGGGAAAACGATGCGCTGATGCTTTGTGTCGTGCTAGGATTCAAAACGTTTGCCAACAGAACAAATCCATGAAAGAAGATTAGTGCAACACCAAAGGCTTAACGTCTGGATACGGGAAATCTTACGAAATGATCGGGAGTGGACAAAAGACGATGTTGATTTGCAACTACACTTTGTACCGGTTACGTGTGTAAATAAATGAACGGTCGCATTGAAATGCATGCTTATCTGACAACTAACACTCAATGTTTTACTTTGACCACGCTTTTTTTCTCTTTAATCCAGGATTTACACACGCTTCAAGGTCACACGTGTGAATTTATTGTAAACTATTTTCGCATCACCAAACAATCGAAATCACGAGACTGCATCGATTTAACAGTTACCGTACGTAGTCCAACAGTTTTTCGTGATAGTGTTTTTTTTTAGACACGTGGAACTAAAGTCGTATTTATTCTTAATTCGTCTTATGTTACTTTTTTTTTTTTGAATTAAATAAATTATTAAATAAGTTAAAAGTATTTACAGTAATTCAATATTTCACAATTATTTTGTTTGTTTGGCTTTTGGGCAGTTGAATTTGGATGGCTTGCCTGCGTTACTTGTTGTTGCCTAGCAACCACAAGGGGAGGATGATCGATGCGTGAAGAGCGACGTTGAAGTACAAACCTTGTTTTTAAATCGGTTTTACTGTAAAAATACTTCTACTGGAGCCAACATTTTATCAGTTCACTATGTTATGAGAGGAACCATAAATTATCTTTCTTCATTGCTGAAATTACCTTTATGTGTAACAACGTCTCGAAACGAGACCGTGTCACATCATTCCCATTGAATTCAAAGCACGGGCGAGCTCGATTCGATCATATCCGCAGCTGTCTCGCACGACAGGAACTCCCTGGACCAAGGTCGTAATATAGCGCTGCCAAACCATACGAAATATACTGTGCGTTGGTAATGGGTAATGAATGGCCAACAGTGCACCTTGCACGCACCTCAAACAGACGAGCGAGGCCACGACTTAAACAATCGATGATAACATCAAGTCATTCTCTCAGTGGCCCGATTATAATAACTGACAAATCTAGGACAAGAGAATAATCGTTTAGCAGGAACACAAAGACAGAAAAAGATTAAATGCTAAATACTAAAGTACGTATAAAAAATATATTGACTCCAGAAAGGGGTGCCAGGAATACTTTTACGTGTGCGTTTGTATCATTTTAAACAACAATATTCGAGCATTAGTTTCTACGTAAGGCCATCAGTCAGTTCCCTCCTTATTTGAACTAAAACACGAGCAGCTTTGAATAAGAGTTAGTTGTCTTGTGTCCTTGTATAGGCCTAATTAGCATTCAAGCCGTGGCGTTTTCGCCAAGTGAGAAGTCATCTGAAAGTGAAGTGGTAAGGAACCGATGGAAAAATCTTCACTAAGCAGGATGTAAAAAAAAATTCTTCAATTAAGTGAAACAAGAAAACCCACCTAAGTGTAGTAGTAACACAAATTACAAGTGATATCTGTTTCTTAGTGTAACATTGATTAGGTAGCATTACTGAGGAAATGTGTGTGCCGATTGAGTGAGCGAAGCGAACGAAAATCACCGTTTGTCATCAGAAATAGCACTTTTTTTTCTAAATACTTATTTCTAAATATTTATTCAGTAATGCAAATTAATCTAGTGAATCTTATTAAATGTGGCGAATGAGTATAAACAAAGAGAAAAGAAAGAGTAGGAGCAGTAACCGTTTGTTTACGTACTGAAACCTTACGAAAAACACGTACTGCACTGATCATCAGCCGAATGAGCGTCAGCCACTGCCCTCCTTATTTGTGGTAAAACATGAGCAGCCTTTGGGAACGAATTAGTGTCTTGTGTAAACTTAACTTACGTTCAAACCGTGGTGTTTTCTGTTGAAATGTGGTTCATGGAGGTCGGCTGTGGTGGTAGGTCACTTTTCTGAGGTTGTGCTGATTGAGTGAGCGAAGCGAACGAAAATCAGCGTTTGTCATCAGAAACATCACTTTTTCTTAAACACTCTTAGTAAGTTGTACGGTAAATATTTATTCAGTAGTGGAAATGATCGACTTTGTACGTTGGATAAAAGAAAATACGTGAAACACTACTGCTACATTGAACTTAATTGACCATTTTTAGTTTTGTTTATCATTTGTCTTATGAACTGACGCACTAAGAAAAACCCGCACAATATCCGGATCACTTCCTTAAACATTTGTTTGATAATATTTGCTGGCAATGTCTGTCAGCACCATATGAGTTGCAACAAGAATTCTCCTCGAGTGCAGCGAGACGCGGTGGGATGAGCGAGCGAAGCGAGCGACTCCGCTAGTCTCTCCTCCTTAAAAAGATTTAGTTTATACTTGGTTGGTTGGGTGCTTGGTTGGTTGGTTGGGGTAGTTCGTCTTCTCCTCTTGAGGCTACAAATATGAGAAGTTTGTCAAAAGAAAGCAAATTATCCGTTCTTTGTGTAGGCGTATTTTTAAAGTTCGAGCTGGGTCCTAAATGACCGAAGTTAACGAAAAATGCCCATTTTCAACAATCTGCAACAATCACCCAACAATGCCTCAACAATACTTGATGTCATGATTGTTGCCCAATTTTTTTTCGAAATTAACTGGAACGTCCATTAACAATGGTCTGGCGGCAACGGACCAACGAGGATCGAGCTAATAACTTGTTGTTCTCAGTAACAATCAGTAAAGACAGTAAAGACAGTAAAGAGCCTTTCGTAGTACTATTTTATTACCCGTTTTCAACTTGGAGTTATTCATTGAAATTCTATATACTGACAAATCCATGACAAGAGAATAATCGTTTAACAGTAACAGAAAGACAGAAAAAATTAAATGCTAAACGCTAAATTACGTGTAGAAAATATATTGACACTGGTAAAAGGTGCAAAGAATATTTTTACGTCTGCATCCGTATCATTTGAAACAGCAATATTCGAGCATTAGTATTTATGCAAAGTCATCAGCCGGTTCCCTCCTTACTTGTGTTAAAACACGAGCAGGTATGGATAAGAGGTATTGTCTTGTGTAGGCCTGACCTACATTCATATCGTGGCGTTTTCACTTGACCTCCTGCAGCTGTTTCCCAAAGGGAGGGGTCATCAGAAAGTGTAGTTATAAGATGATGATGGAAAAATCTGTATTGAGTTGCATATAATGGAAAAAATTCTTAAAATAAGTGAAACGAAAACCTACACGTGAAGTGTAGTACTAACACAAATTATAAGTGATCCGTGGTGACATTGATTCAATCACGATCCAGAGGAAATGTTTGCGCTGAGTGAGTGAGCGAAGCGAACGAAAATCAGCATTCGTCATTGGAAACAGAACTTTTTCCTAAATACATTTAGTAAATATAGTAGGCTAAACATTTAGTCACTAGTGAAAATGAACGACTTTCTACTATGGATAAAAGGTCATTGGCCCCTGCACAAAAGTTCTAACAGGTATAGTTACAGAATGCTAATATTACAACTCCTGAATGACATTATTAACAAATCCTTGAGTTAGTGTTACTAATTCGTTTAGTACCTGGCAAGGTTTGTGCTGTAATGGCTGATATGGCCATTTTATTTTCAGCCCTTAAAATAGGTGAAAAACGAAAAGCCATGTAAAGTGTGATACTACCACAAATTATTAGCGGCGTGTGGTGCAAAGTATACGTAAAGTTTGGCATGACATCGCTTATACTTTGCAGCTTACGCAGCACAATTTAAGTAAGGTAAAATGAGTAAAGTAAAACTTATAAGGGCAGTTTCTGGTCATAGGGATACTTATTTATAAGTAAATATACTCCAACCATAGCATCTTGGTGTAGGTCGAAACTGGCCTTGTAGCTTTACTGCAATCACACTACTTCTGCGACACTGATGGCTAACTGGCTTTCGTATGGGGAGCATACTGACATATAAATAAAAATGGTGGGAACGAGTAGAAAACAAAAAGAACTCGTTTGATCGTTTATGGCAAGGCAAAAAAAGCAATATGTTGGTGTAATGTTTACTCCACGTGAAACACTACTGCGACATTGAACTTATTTGACCATTTTTAGTTTTGTTTATACGCGCACACATAACGCGCACATTATTCGGATCACTTCCTTGAACATTTGTTTGATAATTTTTGCTCGGAATGTCTGTCAGCACCATATAGTTGCAACAAGAAATCTCCTCGAGCGCAGCGAGACGCGGCGGAATGAGCGAGCGAACAACCATTGCAACCATTTGCAACAATTAGCAACAATTAGCAACAATTAGCAACAATCACCCAACAATGCCTCAACAAAACATGACGTCATGATTGTTGCGTAATTTTTTTCGTTGCAGCATTGAACCCGGGTCGAACGTCCATCAACAATGGTCTGGCGAACTAGTGGTGTTTTCTGTTGATGTGTGGTTCATGGAGATCGGCTGTGGTGGTGGTCACGTTTCTGAGGTTGCGCTGATTGAGTAAGAGAAGCGAACGGAAATCAGCGTTTGTCATCAGAAACAGCCCTTGTTCTTAAACACTCGTAGTAAGTTGTAGGATAAATATTTATTCAGTAGTGGAAATGACCGACTTTCTACGTTGGATAAAAGAAAACACGTGAAACACTGAACTTATTTGACCATTTTTATTTTTGTTTATCATTTGGATTATGAACTGGTGCACTACAGAAAACGCGCAAATTATTCAGATCACTTCCTTGAACATTTATTTGTTTGATAATTTTTGCTGGGAGTGTCTGTCAGCACCATATGAGTTGCAACAAGATATCTCCTCGAGCGCAGCGAGGATTTTTTTCGTGGACTCGAAGCCGTTCAGAACGTCCATCAACAATGGACTATGGTAACCGACGAACGTGAAACGAGTCAATAACTTATTCTCAGTAATAATCAGTAAACACGCGCAGCTTTGCGTGACATATTATGTTTTAAAATTGGAGTCATTCATCTGATCGAGTCTATATACGGACAAATCCAGGACAAGAGAATAATCTTTAGCAGTAACACAAAGACAGAAAAATATTAAATGCTAAATACTAAATTACGTGTAGAAAGTATATTGACACCAGAAAAAGGTGCCTAGAATAATTTTACGTGTGCATCTGTATTATTTCAAACAGCAATATTCGAGCATTAGTGTTTACGTAAAGTCATCAGCCGGTATCCTCCTTACTTGTGCTAAAACATAAAACGCTTTTATTATTTAGCTACGAGGTAGTGTCTTGTGTAGGCCTAACTTACATTCAAACAGTGGCGTTTTCACTTACACTCTGCTGCTTTTTCGCCGATTGAGGGATTATCAGAAAGTGATAAGACGTGTATGGAAAAATTCTTCCAACACAAACACACAAACAAATTACAAATTACCAGTGATGTATGGTTCTGGGTTGTTAAATGGATTCAGTCACGTTTCTGATGAAATGTTTGCGCTGATTGAGTGAGCGAACGATCATTGGAACCGTGGCGTTTTCACTTGATTTCTGCAGCTGTTTTGCCAATTGAGGGTCCATCAGAAAGTGAAGTGATAAGCAAACAATGGAAAATCCTCACTGAGCAGGACGTAAAAAAAATTTCTTAAAATAAGTGAAACAAGAAAAACCATCTAATGTGTAGTACTAACACAAATGACAAGTGATGCGTGGTTCTTGGTGTAACATTGATTCAGGCACCTTTCAGAGGAAATGTATGCATGCGCTGATTGAGTGAGCGAAGCGAACGAAAATCAGCGTTTGTCATCAGAAACAGCACTTTTTTCTAAATACAGTTAGTAAGTAGTAGGTTAAATATTTATTCAGTAATGAAAATTAATTTAGGAAATCTTATTAAATGTGTCGAATGAGTATAAACAAAGAGAAAAGAAAGAGTAGACGCAGTAACCGTTTGTTTATGAACTGAAACCTTACGAAAAACACGTACTGCAGTGATCAACAACCGAATGAGCGTCAGCTGGTTCCCTCCTTATTTGTGGCACAGCCAACTTGATACGGCAACTCGCTCACCTAAAATAGATCGACGCTGCCGTATATTAAGTTGGCTGTGCTTGTGGTAAAACATGAGCAGCCTTTGGGAACGAGTTAGTGTCTTGTGTAGGCCTAACTTAGGCTTAAACCGTGGCGTTTTCTGTTGATGTGTGGTTCATGGAGATCGGCTGTGGTGGTGGTCACGTTTCTGAGGTTGCACTGATTGAGTGAGCGAAGCGAACGAAAATCAGCGTTTGTCATCAGAAACAGCCCTTGTTCCTAAACACTCGTAGTAAGTTGTAGGATAAATATTTATTCAGTAGTGGAAATGACCGACTTTCTACGTTGGATAAAAGAAAACACGTGAAACACTACTGCTACACTGAACTTATTTGACCATTTTTAGTTTTGTTTATCATTTGGATTCTGAACTGAAGCACTACAGAAAAACGCGTACATTATTCAGATCACTTCCTTGAACATTTGTTTGATAATTTTCCCTGCGAGTGTCTGTCAGCACCATGTGAGTTGCAAAAAGATATCTCCTGGAGCGCAGCGAGGATTTTTTTCGTGGACTCAAAGCCGTTCAGAACGTCCATCAACAATGGACTATGGCAACCGACGAACGTGGAACGAGTCAATAACTTATTCTCAGTTATAATCAGTACACACGCTCAGCTTTGCGTAACATATTATGTTTTAAAATTGGAGTCATTCATCTCATCGAGTCTATATACGGCCAAATCCAGGACAAGAGAATAATCTTTAACAGTAACACAAAGACAGAAAAATATTAAATGCTAAATACTAAATTACGTGTAGGAAGTATATTGATACCAGAAAAAGGTGCCAAGAATATTTTTACGTGAGCATCTGTATTATTTCAAACAGCAATATTCGAGCATTAGTGTTTACCGAAAGTCATCAGCCGGTATCCTCCTTACTTGTGTTTTCACTTGAGGCTCTGCTGCTGTTTCGCCAAGTGAGGGATCATCAGAAAGTGAAAAGACGCTTGTGGGAAAATCTGTACTGAGTAGGACGTAAAGAAAAATTCTTCAAACACAAAGACAGAAACACAAACACAAACACAAATTACAAATTACCAGTGATGTGTGGTTCTGGGTTGTTACATGGATTCAGTCACTTTTCTGTGGAAATGTTTGCGAACGATCATTAGAACCGTGGCGTTTTCACTTGATTTCTGCAGCTGTTTTGCCAACTGAGGGTCCATCAGAAAGTAAAGTGATAAGCAACTGATGGAAAATCCTCACTGAGCAGGATGTAAAGAAAAAATTCTTAAAATAAGTGAAACAAGAAAACCCACGTAAAGTGTAGTACTAACACAAATTACAAGTGATGTGTGGTTCTTGGTGTAACATTGATTCAGGCACGTTTCTGAGGAAATGTATGCGCTGATTGAGTGAGCGAAGCGAACGAAAATCACCGTTTGTCAATGAACAATACTTGCAATATTGGTACTAATAGCTTCAAAACCTTGTAAACGCTCATATCATGGGGGTCTGAGAGGCTGAGGCTTTTTTTTTTAGAATGTCGACTGCTGAAAGCAGAGGCGGACTGGCGGCTCAAGAGGCCAGTCGGGAAGGTGACGGCCAGAGGCCACTTTATTTCAAATTATTTGGGCAAAGCCAGGGACGTAACGAAGTGCACTTGGCTGGGGTTGGGAGTAGACAGGTAAAATTTGTAGAATCACCCATCAGCCAGGGGGTGTGGGGGAGCGCTGCGAGCTCCCCCATCAGGATCCGGGGCAGAGCCCCAGTAGCTGACGGATTTTTAGGTATTCTACGGCCTTTCCAGGCTTCAAATGACACATATTAGACATTGCTTAGGGCGCCACAAAATTAAAAGACAATAAATGAACAGTAGGGGAAAACCTCTTTTTTTTTT
>JAHWFP010084873.1:0-30151 GCA_023313725.1 Lithobius niger
TGTTGGGTATTTATACAACAGCAACTTCTTTACCTGCATTAACTTGTCTTCTTACTAAATCAAACATGATTTTCATTTAAGCCTACAGTTGTTTTCATTTACAGTGTTTTTTTTATTTACCTTTGTTTAAGAGCTGACTGATTGCTGCATCATAAGTTGCAGTATTTTTTGTTTTTATTCAAATCAGTTGTTTGAGGCGATTAACTTCAGTGAGAAATAATTTTTATTTTTGTAGACTCATTCTATACTTAAGTATTATTATAACTAATAGATAGGTCTTCGTGGAAAATCCCTTCTTTTTATGTACTGTTGAGCAATGATTGCTGGGAAACGAGGCTAGGGAGTGTTAGCAGAAGCTATAGCTCCTTATTATCTTTACAAGGGTGTTGGTCGAGTAAAGCATCGAGAGCAATGAAACCAGTTTTTTGTTAGGATTTTTACAATATAGCCTAATTTTAAAGTTTCGATGAAAGTGATGAAATGGGGTGTACACTTTGCGATGATTTAGACGGCTCACCAAAGTAAGGACAGTTGCAAACGCGACGGAAATATTGTTTGAGCCGATAAAGAAGAATGAGTTATGGAAGCAGGGTTCATACAGCTAGAAAAGATCAGGAACAGCCTAAAACGAAGATGAGGTATGTCTGTTTATTTTTCAGATACGAATACCAACTAAAACATGAGCTGGAAAAGGTGTTGCATAACAGCAGCGAAGCTTTTGTGAGAGTCATGTTCGTGATCGTTCTCCAAAGTGACGCTTTCCAAAATGTAGGCATAAGAAACGATTGCTAAAATGCTTGCTCTACTCGGGTTCATTATACGTTTTTTGCTTTTGGTACCATACCATTGTGAAACCTTCTCCAGTCCATTATTAATGATATGAACGTATGAAAATAAAAGTTTATTAAAAAATTAGGTGCACAAATAATTTTTTTTTCTAAGTCATAATATTTCAGCATAATACTATAATAAGTTATATCATCTTTGCTGGCCCTTTCCGTTTAAACGTTTAGTCTGTGGTAGTAAATAACCTTCTTTCTGGTGTTGCTCACAATCGACCTTTCCACCTCTCATTGGGCCTTGTTTCCTTTAATATAACCACCATTTCTCAATCATATCCACAATGGATGCACCATGAATTTTCTCCTTGTTGTGTACACTCTTAATTCACTTATTAACAGTTGCTACATCATATATTTTCAATATTAATCATTATTATGGACGACTCTACGATTTGATTATTACCTTTGATTTGTAAACTGTCAGGTACCGAAGTACCTTATTGCATTTTAGGACCGGATGAACGCTGTATTAAGAGTTAAGAATTTCTCTGAGAATGACATTGTGATTCAACATGATTTCGAAGCATCAGTACGTGGTGGTTTTAAATTAGTTGGCTCACTACTTGACCACTCTAAATTTACTTACCTTTACAGGTACAAACACCCTTCGAGCAGCTGTTTATTTTTTGTATGTACACGCAAGTATTTGGATTACACTCTGCATATGTTTCACATCTTGCTGGTGTTTTGATAGCTGTTAAAAAATATTAAACTCGCATTCACTTTTTACAGAATTTATATTTCAAGCAATAAGAACAAAAACAATAGAAATAAACACAGAAGCCAAGCAGTGATAGTAGCTACATGACGTAACTAAAGATGGGTCGGTTTTGAATTTTCCAGTTTTGGTTCGATTTTCTTTTTTTTTTGCAAATACCTAAGTCATTTCGGTTTGATTGAAGTTTTTAGAAACCTTAAAAATATTTCCTACATATAGGTGTAGGCTTAGCTTTAGCTTTTGACGTGCTCCCAGCGAAACTGTGGCACCTGGTGTCGACTTAGCAGTTTAACAAACGAAAAACAATTAGACCTATGTTAAATACCAATTTCTTACTTTACTGTACGGTATTTTAAGTTTAAAAAAGGCTAACGAAAATAATAACCTCTATTTGCACAGCTACTTGTGTGCATTTTGAAATTAAATTACAAAAAAACCTTCTGTTATGAGAAACTCAAAACCACTAAAACGATAACTACAGGAAGCACAGCAACTTGTAAGCTATTGCTTCCAAGTGAAGGCGACGAAAATTATACGAGCATGCTGGCTGCGATCCACTCAGTCGTTTACGCAACGTGTCTTCCAAAAACCGTCAAAACTGTTTTTTAAGGGGAAGGCAGATTTCATGAAAACTGAAAACCGTGATTTGGCTATAAAACCTGACCCATCTTTAGGCGTAACCACATTTATCCTACACTAAAATAATCACATCCACGAACTATGGATGCAAAGAACTGATCATATTCCCCCAGTTCATTGTAATGTAAAATTAAGGTCCACAGCATTAAAATGGGTCACCATGAGGAAATGAGTCTTTGCTTCCATGGCATTCTCAGCTGAAATTACAAAAAATGTAGTGTAAAAAGAAAAACGGTCCATGACTGTCAAATCTGACTGGTGAATGAACACTAAAATAACACAAGTTTTTAATAGTGTATCAGTATGTACCTACAGACATGCGCTTTACACCAGTTTAGAGATTTGTAGTTGCTTCCATACTTAAAATATAATCTCAATTCAGTAAGCGAATCAAAGAAAAATTTATTGTACTTTGTGGTGCCAGCTGTGGATACCAATAACAAAAGACATTGTGGTAAAAATAGAAAAAGAAACTTGTAAATGTATTAGTTGGAATTGATACACCATGGATGCCCGAAGTCTGCAAATGCAGCACATTGAACAACTGAACTTCTCTAAAGCATCCTTGGCACCCACGCAGAGGGTTGCATGAAAGCTGATTAATTTTAATTCATTTTGCATATGCCAGTTATACTATATTACATGAACCTCGAAGTGATGGCATATGCCATTTATGTTGTTTCTTGTTAATGTTGGCACGTTAGTCATAAGACCTTATAAATACTGTTTGCAAAATTTACCTAATTATTCGTTACAAAAATTTTAAAGTGCATTTGTAGTTTTCCCCTTTGCATCGCAAACCTCTAGCACAAACACATCTACAGGCGATAGATATAATTCAACAATACTCATTTGAACATCTCAGACTAACACAGCGAAAATAAGAAATAAACTGGGGTCGATGCCTATCTCACTCAATAATTAAAAAAAATAAAGAATGAAGGTTAAAGTTTTTATCAATGCTTCTAAAAATATCTTCAACACTGAGTGATGTTCGAAATTTTCAATTACCCTTAATTGAAACCGGGCTTTATCAAGGAAAGATCTAATATGAATAGGTAATTACAGTTAAAAGAGTTGGCAAACAGAATGCTCCTTGTAGGAGAACAGAGAAGTTGACTCAGAGTTTTTTCAATCGTTTGGCATTCAACACTATTGTCAGGTGGTGAATGTTTAGACTACTTAACATTTCCCATTAAATTTTACACATTCTTTCATTTCTATAATATTAACAAATGATGTTTTTTATTGCATTGGTGTACAGTACAGTGACGACTTGGCTCTCAAAACAGTGGTAGGTAAGTGTGTTATTGATTTGATTATATATAACTGTCTCAAATGTATTCTACTAGTAGTCTTGCATTGTCAGTTACAAGGCAACTTTTGGTAAGGGAGTAAGTCTGGACAATAGTTCAATAATTAAAAAGCATATTTTATAGTGGATGCTGGTATCTCGTTAATCTAATGAACTTTCGTCAACATCCACCACCCATTCAAATAAATCCCATAACTTTGTTCAGTTAACTATAACAGAAAACAACCAAATATTGAACTTACCATTGCATACACAAATATTATCTACGCACATTCTGTGAATTCTGTAGTCGTCAGGATTGTCATTGCACAATGGGCAATCAGACTTGCAATCACATTCGTGTTCTGGAAGAGAAAAATCGTAACACAAACCACTTTTCTTATCGACTATGAAAAGTAAACATTCAAGGACAGATCTGTTGCATTAAAAATTCAGGCCAAGGAGCAAAAGGGCCATTTTATTAATAAAAGATAATAATAATAAACTTAACAGTATAGACACTGTATGTAAAAAATATTCTTTTCTAAGGACAATAATCAGGAGAAATAAATGGACATAAATCGCTGTAAATAACATGAAGATAAATTGGAAATAAACCATAAGTTAAAATCATACCCTAGAAAGAATGTAGTAAAGCAAATCACTTAACCGAGCTTCCGTTTCATTCAATTGATGTGACCAGGATTCGAATGGATGACCCAGTCCATCACCAGATCACTACCACATCCTCTTTACCTATATGGACATTTGTCCACTGGCATAAAGATAACTCATTGGACCCATTGTTAAGGTCACAACTGTGATCAGTACTCCATTCAACCTAATTTTCTCATCATAGGTAATAGATAGCGAATACAAATCAATATACATTGATAAGGCTCAAACGAGAGAGAAATAGGTAGACACAAATCGCTGTGAATAATATAAAGATAAATTGGAAATAAGCCATCAGCGAAAATTATACAGAAAACGTAGTACAGTAAGACATCTTTATGCACTTAGTTTCATTCAAGTGGTGTGATCCGGATTATAACTGCCAAACCAGCACAATGGTAAAGGTCGTATGTTCATTATTGGCTGCTTCACTGGTTCGAATCCTTGTTACACCACTTGAATGAAATGTAAGGCATAAAGGTGGCTTATTAATAACAAACAATGATAAAGATTTAAAACACCAAATGATGAGTGTTTTGGGAAACAGGAGGGCAGAAATGACACTTACCCCTGCCCGATGTTAACAATGGAAGGAAAATATATAAAAAAAAAGAACTTTCATTTGCTCCCAATTTGCCTAACCCAAGCATTACAGAAGGCTGAAATCCGGTGTCTTAAGAAAGGTTCTCAGGTCCACCTCCTCAAGTCGATGTTGGAATGAAGAAATGGATGGAGCTAATACTGTGGACTCAGGTAGAGAGTTCCAAGGTTTAATTACCCTTACTGCAAGAAGGAATTATACTACGTTATCTCTAAAGTATGATTTTCGATGGCAGCTTATTCAAATTTACCTTTATGGCCAAAAAAATACCTTGTTTTGCGGGAGTTTATCACTCAAAAGCAACATGTGGAAGGGCATATTTTATTATTTTTTTACCAAAGGTTGGTCTGCACAGTTGTGAGAAAAATTTTTTGGGGTGAGTTGACTTACATTTTTATCTAGACTTACATTTTCCCTTTCTGTTCAAAGCAAGCTCTGCTTTTCAAATTGGCTTTGCCAAACATTTGTCAGTATCGCAAGCTTTGCACATTGGATAGATGTTTTTGTCTATTGTTGGTAGATCTCGTAGGCCCTGTTTGTTTCGAAAGGGAAGCGAAGTCATAAAATAATTCACATGCACGATTTTTGGAGATACGGGTGCTCATGCAAAATCTCGTTTTTTTTTCCCTTTATGTTAATCACTGCAGTTTATGTCTACTTACTTCTCCTTTGTTGTGCCTTGTGAGTGTGCTAGTTGTTTCCCGGTGTAACATACGCCGGTTTAGCTGATTCTCGCTGATTTAACTTGGGTCTAATAGTCAGCATTATTGAAGCAATAGTATTTCTTAGAGGGTACAGCCATTATTTTTGTCGGCTGCTCGCCCTTTTTCTTATTTATTTATTTATTTTCCATACAGGAGTTTACACGGCCTGGAAGCCACTCACTCCATATAAAGTGCTAAAAACTAACTTCTTTTTCTTTGCCACCATGGCAAGAATGAACCCGCTAACGCTCTTGCTGATTGTTTCAGTGCAATACCAGCATTATTGAATCTTCGTTTGTTTAATCATGATCCCTCATCATCATTAAGTCTGCTCATAAGCGAAATATATCTTGATTTGTGTTCCTCTTCTTTGCGCATGACCATGCACATTCGGGTGAATGGAGTCCTGGTCACGGTTGTAAACTTGATAACACGCTCAAGACGCCCTAGACAAGTGGCCATATCAGTAAAGGTGGTATGGTAGTGATCTGGTGATGGTTCGGTTCCAATTTGGGTCACATCACATGAATAAACTTGAATAAAGTGCATAAAGATGGTTTACTGTACTCCGTTTTCCTAGTGTATGATTTTTATGGCCAGCTTCTTTCCAATTTACCTCGACATTACTCCGGGTTAGTTCAGTTGGTCACACATGGATAAGCCACCACTGAAATTCTGAAATTATTAGACCTTCTATTCACTTTCTCTACCTGTGCAATTCTTGATCATTAATTTTTACATGATCAATGCTGAGGGGTGAGCGGGCAGGAAATCAAACTAGGGGTGAGGGTGAATGGCAGGTAAGAAATCAATCCAGGTCAACACTGGTTTCCCTCATAACATTTAAAAATAGCAGTTAATTTTCAAATCACAGTTGATTCTTAATTAGGACACATGAAAATTAAACAGAAAAGGCCACCATGGTGCCAATTTACAGATTTTGAATAGTCGATTTGGCTATGATATGCAAAAAATTTGGCATTTCCACCTTCAGTGCACAGAATAATGATTGTGGCTTTACCGGGTGATGGTTCAATCAGTACCCTTGAAAAGGGCCACTTGCGAGGGCGCAGTCAGTGGTAGGTCAGGGTTCTTCCCATAGCTCACCTCTCCACCTTGCGGTACCTCCCGTTCGAGGCATAACTTTGTTGCTGTGTTAGGCGGCTTTTGTCTTAGAGGCATTCAGTCGTAATCCCTACGATGGTAGCTTCACACCACTGGCTGCTCAACCAAGCACACATGCTAAGTAAACGTACCTGCAGTTCATCTCGAACTGAGCAAGATTGCTATGGCAATGACGAGTTATCAGTAGGGTATAATTAACCTCTCTCACGACAACCTAAACTCAGCTCACGTTCCCCATTTAGTGGATGTACAATCAACACTCGACGAATTCTGTTTTACAATAATAGGAAAAGCCAACATTAAAGAATCAAAAAGTGACATCGCTATGAATGCTTGGCTACCACAAGCCAGTTATCCCTGTGGTAACGTGTCTGACACCTCTTGTTTAAAACTGTAGAGTGAAAAGGATTGATTATACAGGTTAGGGCGGTCGGTATTCGTACTGAAAATTAAGATATAGACAGCTTTCGCCCTTACACTCTACGTGAGGTTTCAGTCCTCGCTGAGCTCACCGTTGGACAGCTATGTTCCCATTTTACAGTTGCACAGCCCCTATCAAACTCCCATCCTGATAGTGGCTTTGGAGTGGGTCGCCACGGAAAAATCCGAGTCCCCTGTCTAAAAGCTACAAGCATGAGCAATGGATTGGATTTCTTCCAAACTCACCGATAAGTAAAGAAACAATGGAAATAGTAGTATTTGACTATCAATGTTGCTGCCTCCTTCTTACATAACGCCTCTAATGTTGCTTCATAGTGCCAGAAAAGATTAACCCGAACAGTGCCATCTTTTCATTTTGATTTTACCGAGGCGGCAACAGTTTGTCTGTGCGACATGGCACACAAGACTTAAAAAGTAGTTGGAAAGTCTCAACAAACTAATATTTATCCATTCATTTCATGTTCTTTTTTGTGACGAGGACAGGCGGAGTCTCTTGGACAAAGTGATTCTCTCTATCTATCTCTGGTTTTGACGAACTTTTCAGCTATACCCCGTTTTCCATTCAGCTTTCAAGCTCTATTTACCCTCCTTTTTACTTTCATATATTTTGTACAAATGTGACGTGTTACAATGGAACGAAACGAATAAACTGGACTCTATAATTCCACGGACGGTAATAAGTTACGGGCCATTAAAGGCACTGTCGAGGAGTGGCACTCGGCGTGTCGCCGCAGTCGCCGTGAGGAGGTTGTGTTGGCCCGTTTGCGAATTGGTCACACCAGACTTACTCACTGTTTCCTTTTGCGGGGGGTTGACCCTCCTGAATGTTCTTGGTGTCGACGGCCACTTACGGTCCGGCACTTACTTGTTGATTGTCGCCATCTTGATGGTGTTCGTCGTCGGTTCCATCTTCCGCATGACATTGCGCGTCAGTTGGGCGATAAGTCTGTCCTCTTGTCCGGTGTTTTTCAATTTTTGCAGGAGGTACAGTTGTATGACAAGATTTAGATTAGGGGTTTGAATAACATCTCTGTAATGTGTGGTGCAGTGGCAACCCGAACCACTGCACTGTGACTGAGGTTGGCGCTAATGACCAAGTTGTCGACGCGCCATTAAGCCTCATTCCCCCCCCCCCCCCTCTATAATTCTCCATTCTTTATTGGGTTCAGCAGCAAAGTGTCAAAGTGCTGTCGGAACACAGCTGCAAGCAATGGCTGCCTGACCCTATTTCATGTCTTCAGCAACATGGTTTGGACTTTGCTTGATGCCATAATCGGCTCCACATAATTGGCTTCTGCAGTAGGGAAGAACTCAATTTGTATTAATCCAGGAATTTTTATCTGATTTCCCCAGACTTCCAGCAATTATTAATATAGACAGGGCAAGCATTCTCTCCGAGGAAGTCATTAAGTACCAAAGTGTGCTTACAAGTTGATATGAAAATCCAAGGACTCCTTCTGTTAAAGTACCCCTCTGGTCTGACCTGCCTACAACCATCAGTCATACTCCCAAACCATTCACAGAAGACGTAAACACAGACGAGTGATGCTAACTGGCTGACAAAATTAGGTAACTGGAGAGAGCGAATGGAAACTTACCAAAACCAAGTGAGCACTAAGTTCGGTTTGAGCTATAAGTCTACTTAGAATGATCGTAAAACTAGATAAATTCGTGAGGGTTGTATGTTTATCACTCCTACAGGTCCTCGTTTTAATGAACAACACCACTAGCTGCTTGTGACAGCAACCTCAGAGGGTCAAAGAGGACATAGGGTCATATAAGCGACAGAACCTAATGATCTCCTTGATACCTAAGTTGGCTTGCAGCTACCAAGTAAGGGTTAGTTTATGTTTAATCTAATTCTCACCATGAACACTGCTAAATACAGGACAATGTTGAACGGAAAAGATATCCTGTTGAATAAAGTCCTGCAGAATCATTTCTGGTAGATTTAAGGCATAAACCCAACTTCAAATGTATAACATATAGTAGGCCTCATGGAAGTTTTTAAAATAGGCCTCAGGGAATTAGAGTCATTTCTATCTGTCCTACCAGACCAGTGGCAAACTAGAAATACTGTCTTCACACCCTGAAGATGATATGCTTGAGGTGAATGCGCCACGTGACAATATTAAAGGAAACGTTGCCGCAGCATCCAGGACAAGTGATGAGTTGCACTATGCTCCACCTGAATATCATTGTAACAAAGGTGTGGCATCAAAAGTCCAAAGTTAAGTCACAGTGTTATAATCGTAGCAATCCGTCATTAATATCTTAACTTTCACCTACATCCGCGATGAAGGCAAAAATTTTGAGTAACTGGTCAAGCAGTGCTTTATTATTGGAGACTCCCACGTTTGAAAGCTTAGTGTTCAGAAAACTATTTGTTATATGTGGACTTATCTGGAAGCTAATGTGAAACAAATTACAAAACGTATACCATATATATAATTTAGTTGTTAGAACTCTGGAGAGAAACCTTTCCCCTGAGATTTAAGGTGTACACCATTACTGGACAAGTAACTTCTGTCAAGCACCTCCTTCCAGATACGCACAAAGACACATCCTCTCTGAAAACATAACTTGTCCAGCAGATTATTGCAGTTCCACAAAATGCATGTGGACAGCAATAAGAACCCCGTGAATCATATTAAGGCAACAGGCTCCAAATAAGAACTCGAAACAACTGTCTATGCTCATATAACGATAATGAGTACAGCAAGTTTTTAGCAATAATAATTGGAGGATCAATAATAGTATTATTTTACAGCACCCCTGACACCACAAATGTAGAGATGATGCTAATACATCTCTACATTTGTGGTGTCAGTGAGCTGAAAAATTATGCTACTAAAATTATTATAGGGTGTTTGAAAAAAACGCTACACGTCCACGTCGAAGTTTTCTAACTTCTACAACCATTCCCCGTCGCTATAACCCTTATCCCTGACCTCAGTAAAGAAACCATGAAAGTTATTCCTGACATCAGGAAAGAAAGCTTTTATTTGCTTTTCAAATAAGAACGCAAAAGGTAACAAAAGCATGTGACAACTCTGCTTGGTGGGAGGGGGGAGGACCAAAACAAACAATAAAAGCCCATAATTAGATTTCAAGTAAAAAGAAAAAACATCAAGCAACTACTAAAATAAAGGCTTTTGTAGTATTTGGATCCCAAATAAAAACGCAATAAGGAAAATTCACATGTGGCAATCCTGGTTGGTGGGAGGGGGGAACCAAAACAAACAATAAAATCCCATGATTAGATTTCAAGTAAGAAGAAAACAAACCAATTATTTGGCCATAAAGCAAAGTACTAAAATGAAAGCTTTTACGGCATTTGATTCCAAACAAAAATGCAAAAGGAATTCCTAGATTTCAAATAATATTAAAGAAAAAGAAAAAGTGCATGTGGAACCCGGGTGGGCGGGGGGGGGGGGAAACTTTTACATGGTCCCCCGTGGTATAGCCGGGCCAGATAGGCTAACCTCTAGAAGGCTGATTTTTGACATTTTGTTCCAAACCAGTTATAACGTAAATTAAGTCCATCATTAACGTTTAGAGACAAAAAAAGATGTGCCAGGTAATTGATTCCTGAATGAAAGTCCTCAAACTGTCCTCCTCCAGCAACGATAAACTCACCACATCTGCTTTCCACATCTATACCATGATTCACAGCTGTTTGCTGTTATGTCATCATGAGTCAGCCACTGATGAACGAGAACAGCGGATCTTGGGCTATCTGAGTAGACTAGCCCAGTCACGTGATACACGCGTCACGGCAAACAGCCTTGGCGCAAGGTTTAAGCATATCTCCTGCATAAGTCAGAAGTAAATGTCTCAAATGCAGCAGTAATGAAAACCTGCAGTGTTGCAATATCCTGGGCTGGTTGAATGTACACCAAATCCCGTACTATTCCCCACACACTAAGTCTATAGGCGTCAGATCGCACGAACGCACGGGCCATTTCATAGCACCTCTTCTACCAATCCAGCTGTTGGGAAATTGGTCATCAAGAAATTCTCGCACCTGTGTTGCATTGTGTGGTGATTCACCATCTTGTTGGAAAATAATATCTGTGGGACACTTTTCCCGTACAGCTGGCATAATCCTGTCTTCTAGCAGGTGACGATATACTGCACCGTTGATTGTTCCATCAAGGAAGAATGCTCCAGTGACCCCCCCAGCCCATATACCTCCCAAACATTGATGCCAGGTGATGGTGTAAATGCCGCCATAATGACTTGTGGGTTGTCATCACTGTAAAATATGCAGTTGTGACGATAAACTCTGCCATTCAGATGAAACTTGGCTTCATCGGAGTATAATATCCGTTCCACATTCTGTGTATCACCTGCAAGGAAATCTAGGAATTCCTTGCAGAACTGAATGTGTCGATCGGGACCATCTTCGTTTAAGGCGTGGATACGCCGTGGATGGTACACCTTCAAGCCTACCTCCTTAATCAGCCTATTAACTGAAGGCAGTGACACACCCGTTTGCCATTCCAACTGAGCTGGGACGTCGTTGGTTCATCAAACACGTAGCGGATCTCGGCGGCACTTTCAATCGTTCGTGCTGTTAGTTTATAGCCAGAACGGCCCTTATATTGATTTTCTACAGAACCTGTAGTTTCAAATTTCTCCACCAAATGAGCCACTGTAGACCGGCATGGAGGTGGCTGAAGATACGTAGCCTGCCACATCACCAAAATGTCTGATATCGCATCATTTTGGTAATACCATTTAATAATATTGACACTTTGGTGTAGGTTCATTGTGGCATGTCGTTATAAAGTACAAAGAGAACGAGTGGTATCAAACGATGCGAATACAAAAGCAACAAACTGCATCGAATGATACGTATCAGGTTGAATGCACCTTACTACTGTAACGTCCAAGCGTACGAACCAACCAGTACTACAGTACACATCACACAATAATGCATGCCCTGGTAACATCTGGTCACATGGCTCACAACTTTGCATGCAACGGCAGTACAGTAGCTGAAGGGCAACATGCAGCATAACCTAGGTTACTGAATCGGTAATTAAAATCAGCCAATTACAGTAAGTACAGTACTGTAAACTGGGAACTCCTGTCAAATAACGTTACTAGGCCTTTTGTTCAGCAAGTGGTTCGGCGATTAGATGTAAATACTGGATAGTTGTTAATTCAGTACGTACATTGGGCGATCCAATTTCTACAGGATATCATCATCAGGGATACGAGGCCACAGAAGCTACATTGTACTGCCGCCATTCAAGTGGCCTATTCCCACCAAGCACGGTTGCCACAGGCGTTTTTTCCTTTTGCGTTTTTATTTGGATCCAAGTACTGTAAAACCCTTTATTTTAGCTATTCTGCTTGATGGCCAATTACATGTTTTTTTTTTATCTTTTTACTTGAAATCTAATTATGGGCTTTTATTGTATGTTTTTGGCCCCCCCCCCCACACCAAACAGGGTTGCCACATGCGTTTTTTCCTTTTGCGCTTTTAATTGTAAGCCAAATATTGTAAAAACCTTTATTTTAGCTATTTTGCTTGATGGCCAAATAAATGTTTTTATTTCTGTTTACTTGAAATCTAATCTTGGGCTTTTATTATTCGTTTTGGTCTCCCCCCACCAAGCAGGGTTGCCATATGCGTTTTTATTTGGAATCCAAATACTGTAAAAACCTTTATTCTAGCTATTTTTCTTAATGGCCAATTAAATGGTTTTTTTTTTATTTGAAATCTGATTATGGGCTTTTATTGTTTGTTTTGGTCCCCCCGCCCCCACCAACCAGGACATGCAGTCACATGCTTTTGTTACCTTTAGCATCCTAATTTGAAATGCAAATAAAAGCTTTCTTTCCTGAGGTCGGGAATTACTTTCTTGATTTCTTACCTGCCGTCAGGGATAAAGGTTATAGCGACGGGGAATGGTTGTTGGACTTAAAAAAAATTTCGACAGGTAGCGTTTTTTTTAAACACCCTGTAACCTGTATTGATCCTCCAATTATCATTGTTAAAAACTTGTTGAACTCATTATCGTTATGAGTGTAGACCGTTGGTTCAAGTTCTTATTAGGAGCCTACTACCTCAATATGATTTGCGGGGTTATCGTTGCTGTCCACATGCCTTTTGTGGAACTGCAATAATCTGCTGGACAAGTTATGTTTTCAGATAGGTTGTGTCTTTGTTAATATGTGGAAAGAGGTGCTTGACAGAAGTTACTTCGAGGGTATGGAGCCAGAAGGTTCTATGTGCTATGAACCAAATGTTGGGAAATGAAATAATTTTCTTTTGAATAATTAAAACCTGCAACAAATCTAAGCTTTTTCTTGGAATGAAAGGAACAGTGGTGAAAAACAAAGCTTAAGGTCGTTGCAGGTTTTAATTGTTTAAAAGAAAAACAATCCATTTAAACAATACTATGTGCTTTGAACCAACATTTGGTTCAAAGCACATAGAACCTTCTGGCTCCATACCCTCGACTTGTCCAGTTATGGTGTACACCTTAAATCTCAAGGAAAAGTTTTTTCTCTAGAGTTCTAACAACTAAATTGAGGTTCACAAATCATAGAAATACATAACTGATTAATAAGATTTTTTGCTATGGTGAGGCCATTTAATTAGCCCATTTCTTCCACTCACACAGAAGCTATTGAGTTGCTGCGTTGTTGCTTGGTTAATGATACAAGTGTTAATAAGCTGCCACTATTCTGCTATATGTTGTTAGAGGGCTTCTATGACCTAGTTTTTCTCGTTGAAACCTGGTTGGACGCTATTGGTTCTGACTCAATGTTGATCAATGGGCTAACGTATAAATTAATACATAGTGATCATGGGTCACTTGCAGGTGTTATAGCTGTGTTGTACAAATCTAAGTTCTGCGGATGTGATTGAGGCTAGGAGCCTCGAGTTTAGTCCGAAAAATATGTTGTTGGGTTACATTCCAAAAATTGTAATCATGATCTTATTCGCAAAATGTCAGATTTTATTAACATAAATGTCTCTTCAGAGCTGCCAAATTTAATTATTTTAACATGTCAAAAACAAAATGATTGAGTAAATTCTACATGCACTGTCTCGTAACATCAGCTCTATCTGGATTGTGTTTCTACAGGCGGATAAACACAGCTTGTGAACAAAACAAACAGGGGTATGAATATATTAGATTTGGTTTTGGTTGATACTGATCGACTGGTGATAAAATGTTGAAGTTGGTGAGCATTTAGGATAGGGGTAAACGAAGCAAGCAGTCTGCATTAAAGACTGGCCTTGTGAGGAAGGTGTTTAGTGGGGTGCCATGGTGGCCAGTAATCGGCCCTTTGCTGTTCTCAATTTTTATCTCTGATTTGCAATATCCAGGACATGATATCAATATACCGAAATTTGCAGATAACGTCAAGCTGCATCATGCTGTGGGTGATTCGCGAGATCATGAACTGATATCAATTGCCATAAAATCCATTATAGCATTTGTCTTACACTTGGCAACTTGTGCTGGCTGGAACAATGTTTAACGAATTACATATTGGTTCTGCAAAAGAATGTTTGGATAATAAAATCGTAAACTGAAACACTTCCCATTCATCAAAGACCTAGGGTTTTTTACATAGCAATCTAAACTGCTCGGCCCAGGGTAGAAGCATTGTGAAAACTTCATGCCAATGTGCAGCTCTTCTCAGGCGATGTTTCATGTATGGAGATCAAAGGATGTTAATAAGGATGTTAATAAGGATGTTAATAATTCTGTGTTTCTGTCAGACCCACCTTGGAGTACACATCTCTGGTCTGGTCTGTGAATCTTATTAGGGATATTGATCTGGAAGAGTTGGTGCAGCATTCGTAAACAAAGAAAATGCTGGGTCAATCACAGTTTAGCTATTCTGAAATACTGACACCACTAAGAGTTGATTCCATTGAGCTGCATAGGTTGAAGAGTATCGTGGCACCGAACTAACCCGTTATTTCATGACCAGTAACGATATCCATTCGGTAACACTGTTTCGGGAACGTCCAGCAAAATGGGATCCATGTAACATGTCCATTGATCAGCTATTCACTCGGAAATTCCATTCTCCGTCCCACAATCACCCTGCCACTCTTTTCTCATATTGTTTCCTGCCTTGTTTGGTTTTTGGCCTCGAACCCACATGTCGGGTAGCAAGGCGTGGGCTTGTCCACCTTCCCCCCAAATTTCCGATGACAAACACCATGTTCGCAACCACGGCACGCAGCTTTATCAAAAGGCACACAATTGATGATCACTTGCAGTGTATGGCAATCTCCGGCCCATTGCCCCTCATGACCGGTTGCTGTTTCCACGTGGTGCAATCACATCTTGCTATCCCGCACCCAGATGCGGGTTCAGCAGGTGTTGCACAATATTGCATAAGGTTGCATCATGTAACAACTACTTCACGATCTTGCATACATTTGAGAAGAAGCGATGTGCAGTGGTCACGCGTAGCCGTATATAAAAGCCTACCCGCCACATGCGAATCATTTCTTCGACCGGAAGCGCGCAGACAAGATGATGGCTGCAGCGGCACCGATGGACGACTTTCCCAGCTACTCCGTAGTAGAGAAATATAGGACCGGCAAAACTCTGAGGCACCTTCATCGGGTTTGGACGGAAGAGCTGAGCGAGTACCAGGACAAGAAAAGTATATCCGGACCTCCAACGGGCTACATTGGCAGATGCAACAAGTAGAGCAAGGAGTTAGATTTTTTCATAGAATTATTCGTGGAGACAGCTGATTCATCGTAAGGAGGACCAATCAATTCATGGAAGACAGGGCCAGCAATATCAAACGCAGCAAAAGGAACGTCACATCAGCCAACACACCTGGACCAAAAGACAATGCAGGGACTTCGACTCACGGGGAGCCATCGTCCGTGGAGGACAATATCGCCGTGGCCAACACAATAGTCGAGTCATTGATTCCGCCACCACTATCAGTATGTCCATCACTACTCCACATCACTTACTGCCGGTTTTTGCCACTCACTGGAATTCTGAATGAACCACAGCTGGAAATACCATACGTCCACATGGAAGAAGCAGCCGAGTCAAGCCAAGCACAGCCAGCGATGCCACAAGCAGATGTGGCTGGGGAGGAGGACGAATCAGAGTATCCATATTACTGCGAGGAAAATGAGGACTACTACTAAGGCAGCAGCCAAGAATCAGTCAACAATGAGGATGAGTTTGATGACGAACTAAAAGAAACCGAGTCAGAGGACGATGCCAACACCTACCTTACGACGTCCAGCAGTGAGGAGGAAGAAACAAGGCCAGAGAGTCCACCACGACCGCCAACGAGAGACAGTCCACAACGACCTCCAACCTTAACAGAAACCTTGCCCACTACTCCCATGCCAATGACACATTGTCCGACACTGCAATCATCAGAGGCGACGTCGCCCACTGAGCCCGGTTGGTCGGTCCTACTGCGTCGTCCCACACCAGCAGAGGAGGTCTCGTCGACCAGAGAACTGCGGTCCAGCGGAAATCACAAGCCAAAAGCCAAATTCGCAACATCGCAGCCGCGGCCATTATGACACGAACCAAAAGAGGACTCGTTCCCATCCTCAGGGTCTTTCAGGTAGATTCATAAGTCATTGTAAAGAATCCGAGGAGGTAATCTGCATCGTTTCTTCAGAAGAGGAGGAAGAAAGAGCCAAAACAATGACAGCCTACGTAGTCGAGTCACCACCCCCACAATCACCACCACCGTCACTGGTACCAGGAAACTATGAAAGCTATGAAAGGACGTTGGCAAGACGTACTGTACGACAAGATCTACAGAAGTAATATGTTCCTAATAAGACCAAGCCCACCACCGATGTTCCCCGAGCCACCCCCGTCCAAAAAAAGGAAACGATTATTGCCTCCTCGAAGTGGCTACTGCCAGAATATGCGCCACGCCAGGATAACCCAATATGTCAATCACAGTTTCAGCCAACAAGTTTTAGCCAAGCGCTCCACCAGTACAACCCCCAGAAGACCCGAGCACAGAACCCCCAGAAGATCTGAGCACAGGACGGTTGGTGCTAGAGCAGAAGTGTGCAGAGGTGGACAAGACACTCAGGAGCCAGTCAGAGTCCTCGTCGTCAACATCGCAGATCCAGCCAGTGCAAATCCAAAGGAAAGAAGCAGGGTCCAATTCCAACTCTAGCCAAGAGCCAGCTGCCAAGGAAATACCATCAACGGTCGTCTCGTCTAAAGTCCCTCAGCTAGGGGAATAAGCAGAGGCTACTTCCAACTCCAACTCCAAACAAGACCCATCAGTAACCACAACCAAGCAAGCTTGCCAAACATCGCCGAAAATGAAAAAACCACATCCCACTCCAATGTGGGTACCATTGACGAAAGACGAGTTTCTGGCTTTCAACGGAATACTGGTAATCATGGGTTACAACGACTTCCCGGAGATGTTGCAGTATTGGTCACTGTCCCTAGACCTGGGAAACCACTCCGTCAGATCGACCATGACCAAAACAAGGTTCAATCAAATTTGGAACAACTTACGGCTGTCTAAAGAACCGTCTTTCACCGATACCGATCTCCAGACTGCATCGCCCACGACCAGGCAGGCCATGGAAGAGCAGTAGGCCAAAGAGGACATGGATGCAATAATGAAGGTGCGACCAATGATGGTGGCCATCAACCAGACATTCCTCAAGTGCAGGAACCCCGGGGCAGTTCTCTGCATGACTGCATATACTGGAAGATCCAAGATCAAGGTGTAACAGCCCAAGAAACCCATCAAGGTTGGCTTTGAACACTTCACTCTCTGCGACCCGTTCGAAGGGTACATCCTCAACGACGAGGCACACATTGGAAAAAAGGGCCACATGGTCATTGACCCCGCCCAAGACCCCGCCAAGGAACTCGAGAACAACAAGATGGCTCACGCAATGATCTACACCGCGCGCCACTACCTCAACCAGGGTTACACCATCGTCTGCGACAACGGCTTCACTTCGGCACTGCTGTTTCAGGTCCTCTACGCCAAGCTAGGAACCTTCGCATACGGGAGTCTACCCGCCAATACTGCCGGAATGCCATACGATTTCACGGAGGAGTTGCGCAAATTCAAGAAGGAACACGAACGTGGTGACAGTATCCTGCATCAGAGCGGCCGGCTACTGCTGAGCATCTGGTGTGACACCAAGGCCGTCCTGCTACTCAGCACCCACGTGGATCCCTTGGCCGGAAAATGTACCGTCGGACGAGTCGTCGAGGGCCATAAATACCTAGTCGCTTGCCCACCGGCAGCCTCCACTTACACGGAGTGCATGAATGGCGTGGACATGGCCAATCACCTCTTCTCCTCGTTCTACATCGGCAGGAGGTCGATGAGATGGCACGGCTACGTCTACTTCCAAAAACTCAACCAAATTCTCGTCAACGCCAGGCTCAACATGGTCATGGTCTGCGGCCTCGTAAAGGCCAGCAAACGCTCCCAACTGACTTACCCAAGATCGCTGGCCAACCAACTCATCATTTGAGTATGCAAGACACATCCCATAAGACTTCCAGCCGTCTTGGGTACCAGTCATCGCCATGAAAAGAGTACAAGGAGCGCAGATGCCAGGTGTGTAGGAAGTACAGACAGAAACAGCACGAGACCATCTGGTGGTGTTCCACTTGTCGCACGAACGTGTGCATGGATGAAAAGCTCAAGAAGAAGGCACTGTGGACGAACTTGTTGGCAGCTGCATCAAGATCGCCTGGATCTTGATTTTTAGGCTAAAATTTTCATTAAACTTGTATAGCTTTGCACAGCCAAAGCCAAATACACCTTGTAACCTTTGACCAGAATTAAGTTTTCCCTTTGCCTAACTGCGACTTTGAATTTTCAGGAAAAGACTAAAGGCCCCTAACCTCACTGTCGCTCGACCCGGTATTCGTCATGGCTTCAGGTACTCAACCAGAGTCTGAAACCGTGATGAATACCAGCTCTCAGGTGACGATGGGGAGTGGGGTTTTCTTTGGGTGGGACTTAGGCAAATTCTCTGGGTATTGCAATGTTAACCGTCACTATATGGGGTAATGAAAAAAGGACAGAAAAAAACCAAACCCTGCCGTCTGGCGGGGTCTGGCAAGACTTGGACTTAGCCAAATTCTTTGGGTGTTGCGATGATAACCGTCACCATTTTAAGGGTAAGAAAAAGCCAAACCCTGCCTCGTTGCGGAGTCTGGTAAGACTTAGACTAAGCCAAATTCTCCAAGTGTTGCGATGTTAACCGTCACCACTTTAGGGTAAAAAAAAACTCCATCATTGCGGAGCTTGGATAGTATGCGGGTCTCTTTTGATTCAGGGATGGTCGAAACCAAGTCCATCCCTCAGTAAAAAGTCCCATTTTTTGGACTTAGCCATTTGCTTAAGTCACCAAGTCATCATCCAGTAAGGGTCATCCTCAGGCTTGTAAGTTAGTCAGTAAGTCAGTAAGGAAGTAGTGGTCTCTTGCCACCTAACCTTCGAGACCAGAAGGAAAGACGGGCCTTTGGTGGATCACTATACTTTTCCAACCATCCAACCTTGAAGGAACTGGGTCTGGTATTCGATTCCAGGTTATCTTGGCTTCCACACTTGCGCCAACTTAAAGACAAGTCTTTGCGGGCACTTAACATCTTGCGGGTTCTGTCGGGCACTTCATGGGGTGCCGATCGCACTGCCATGTTGCGCCTCTACAGAGCCCTTGTCCGCAGCAAACTTGATTATGCGTGCATGGTGTATGGTTCGGCTAGTGACTCGACTCTCCAGGTGTTGGACACTGTGCATCACAGTGGCCTGCGTGTGGCGACTGGGGCATTTCGAACTTCTCCAGTGGTCAGCCTCTATGCTGAGGCCTCAGAGCCACCTTTGGCCATTCGTCGGCGGAAGTTGGCCATTCAGTATGCTGTGCGTTTACGTGCTGTGGAATCCAGTCCTGCTTGGTCCATGGTTTTTGGGCCAGACTTGCGAGTCGGTAGACGCAGGGTAAGTAAGGGTGATTTCCGCGATAGGCTCCAGCAGTCCTGTCAGGAGATAGCCTTTGAAATGTCCACCGTCTTGAGGCTTGGGGGGATGCCAGTGGCCCCTTGGCTTGTCCCAGGTGGCATTTTCATTTTCGCTCTGGCGTCCCTCCCGAAGGGTTCCACTCTACCAGCAAGGTACTTACAGGAGTTCCGCCGGCTGTGTTCTCAGTACGCCGGTTATCAGCGGCTGTTTACTGATGGGTCGAAGTCAGACGCTGGCGTGGCTTGTGCTTGTGTTTGTAAGGGAGTGACGGTTGCCCATCGCCTTCCATCAGGCTATTCTGTGTTTTCTGCAGAGCTTTTGGCTCTCGGTTTGGCGGTGGAATGGATCATTGGCCTTCAGGGCACGCATTTCATTATCTTTAGCGATTCCATGAGTGCCCTGGAGTCCTTGGCGACTTACAATCCACGGAACCCCTTGACACAACGTGTCCAAGCTTTGCTTTCCCGCTTGCCTGGCCAGCGGAAAACCGTGCTTTTCTGCTGGATCCCGGGCCATGTTGGGATAGGTGGAAATGAGCAAGCGGATTCTGCAGCAAAAGGGGCCCTTTCTGGCCCTCTCGGAAGGGATCTCAGCCTTGTTCCCTCGGATGCTTTTCCAACTCTGCGTATGAGGTTACACGCTTTTTGGCAAGCCTCGTGGGATAGACAGGACGGTAATAAATTACGAGCTATTAAAGGCACTGTTGAGGAATGGCACTCGGCGTGTCGCCGCAGTCGCCGTGAGGAGGTGGTGTTGGTCCGTTTGCGCATTGGTCACACTCGACCTTCTCACTGTTTCCTTTTGCGGGGGGTTGACCCTCCTGAATGTTATTGGTGTCGGCGGCCACTTACGGTCCGCCACTTACTTGTTGATTGTCGCCATCTTGATGGTGTTCGTCGTCGTTTCCATCTTCCGCATGACATTGCGCGTCAGTTGGGCGATAAGTCTGTCCTCCTGTCCGGTGTTTTTCAATTTTTTGCAGGAGGTACAGATGTATGACAAGATTTAGATTAGGGGTTTGAATAACATCTCTGTAATGTGTGGTGCAGTGGCAACCCGGACCACTGCACTGTGACTGAGGTTGGCGCTAATGACCAAGTTGTCGACGCGCCATTAAGCCTCAATCCCCCCCCCTTGAAGGAACTCGTTGAAAACACGACCATACCAATGTTCGACACCTAGCTACCTCATCAGACAGCTAGTTCATGAATGTTTCGTCAAACACCCACTGCAGACAAGCACCGGCAACGCTCGAAACGACTGCCTTTCAACAAGTTCCAACCAATCTTAGCTGCAGGTCCAATGGCTAAGCTCCAGTTCAGTATGGTGCCCCACTCGTCACCGAAACGAAGCCACTAGTCCAATACTCCGACCAGTGCCAAGAGACTGCTGCTACTACCTCTCCAAGCTTAAAGGGCTCACCGCCACCATCGCTACTAGGTCCGGCAGTGCTCTGGAGATGTGCCAAGGGACGAACCCACAGCTCACTGCCAAAGCGTTGCCACCAGACCAAATGGCTCAAACAGCTTAGAACCTTCCAAACCCGAAGGCAAGGCCAGGCCGCTCGTCGCCAAGTCTGTGCTGCCGGTCCAGCGCCTCAACTCCAGTTCGGAATGGCATACCACTCCCCACCAAAGCGTCACCACTATTCCAACTGATTCGGCTAGCTCAGGGACCAATCCAAATCCAAGACACAAAGGCAGGAGACAATCGACTTAGGATCGTCCACTAACTCAAGTTCGAACACGGCTCAACATGCTACCCATGCGTACCCGTCCATAAGCCGAAGACCGACAGTTTACGGTAGGGTTAAGTCGGACCAAACTCTTTCAGCAGCACATCACCAGCCTCTTTCACCCACAGCCAACCCACCCAGACTCAGAAACGCCCAGCTGTCATTTAATAAGCTCAACCCAGGGCACGAACACGTAGAACAAGCAAGTTAGAATCGTCCACATACTCCAGGTTGAACACGACTCAACATGCTACCCTGGCGTACCCATCCATAGCCTGAAGACCGACGGAGGAAGTTTATGGTAGGGCCAAGCCGCTAACGGTTAAGCGCTTTCTGCCAGCACATTACCAGACCCGTTCGCCCACAGTCAACACATCCCAGGGAACAACAAAAAACAACATCACCACTCAAGCACTCCCAATCCAAGACGGAGACATGCAATGCAAGCAAGTTAGGATCATCCACCTTCTCGAGAGCTCAAACACAGCATGACATGCTACCCTTGCATACACGTCCATAGCTCGAAGACCAACAGAACTCACCAGACTCACAGGCCTGCATCCAACATCTCGAACCTGTTCTGAGCGCAAGAGGGGCAGCTCAGAGACAGCACACCCTCTAGGGGAACGAGTGTTCACCACTAAGTCTTTGCTACTCTGTCCAACAGCTAAACCCAGTTTAGAAAGGCAACCCAATCTTCACCAAGCAAAGCCACTAGTCCAAACAGCTCCAACCTAGTTTAGAACAACGAGCCCAACATCGAGGACTTACACAGTTCATGACCTGTCTCACAATTCGGTCCAGTTTGACTTACGAAGAGTGGAGTCCGCCAGCAAGACCCACAACCAAATCCACTAGTCCAAACAGCTCGACCAGTTCAGAACAGTGAACCCAAAAGACGAGAGTGCTCACCACTAGTCTTGCTTACTCGGTCCAACGGCTGATTTTGAAAGGCGTACCTATCTTCGCCAAAGCCACTAGTCCAAACAGCTCTAAAAACTTAGAACGAAACGTCGTACCTAAAGGCAAGGGATCCATCCTCACAAGAAGACTGGGGGATCGTCCGAAGGGTCGACTCAGTCCGAAGGGTCGACTCCAGTTTAGAACGGGGATCTGCCGGCACGAATGCAAGGGGATCCATCACTCACCACCAAAGTGTTGCCACCAGTACAAACAGCTCGACCAGCCTAGAAAGTCGGGTCCACAGTGCTCATCAGCCAATTCTTTCGCCACCGGTCCATTGGTTCCACCTCAGGATGGCAGATCCAAGCCCGAAGATGACGACCCACAACTCATCACCGTAGTATCGCTACTAGTCCAACGGCTGTAAAAGGCTTTGATCAAAGGACCCACACGCCCTCCACAGCAACAAGCCAACCAATGTCGAGTTAATATCTTGTGCTCTCATCCTTCCTGGGTGGGATGGTGATGCGCCACTCAGGTTTAGTCATGAGAACTAATCCCTACGATTCGCACGACATTGCCACTTGGCCGATAGCGTCACCGATGCACAGTACAAGACCAACACCAGCAATAAAAACTCCACATCCAAGTCACAGAGATACCGAAGGGAATCGGGAATTTCTCTCTCGCAACAAGCCCGGTATACTACCTGGTACCTTCCGGCCGTATAGCCAGTGCGCCCGAGAGATTCCGAAGAATCACTGGACAATCAAAGACCTGACGGAGTAACATAATTGGCAGGCCCCGGGTTCGCTCTTTCACTTAAACAGTCCAAGCCCAGTATACTACCTGTAACCTGCCCACCATATAGCCAGTGCACCCGAGAGATTCAGAAAAATCACGGGACGATCAAATTCCTGACGGAGTAACATGATTGGCAGGCACCGCGCTCACAGTCTTTCAAACCCGATTCTCGCATTCGACATCAATGTACCCCAGACACAGAGCGGCTAAGGCACCCATAATCCAAGACTCAGAGGCAAGAGGCAACGAGTCAGCACCGTCTTCTTATTCAAAGCTCAGAACACTGCTCAGCATGCTACCCTTACCCGCCCGCCCGCAGCCCGAAGACCAATGGAGTAACATTATGGTAGGGCTAAGCCGGACCAAACTCTTTCAGAAGCACATCACCAGACTCTTTTGCCCACAGCCAACACATCCTGAACTCCGAAATGCCCAGACGCACACGAGTGTAGCATATCAGCCAATAGGGTCACGCTGCCGGTCCAAGTCTTTGCTACCGGTCCAATGGCTCAACTCCAGTTCGGTATGGCATACCACTCGCCACCGAAGCGTCGCCACTAGTCCGACCAGCTCAGGAAACAATTCAAATCCAAGACACAGAGGCACGAGGCAATCAAGTTAGGATCTTCCACTTACTCAAGCTCAAACACAGCTCAACATGCTACCCATGCATACGCGTCCATACCCCGAAGACCAACGGAACAAGTTTACGGTAGGGCCATGCCGTACCGAACTCTTTCCGCAGCACATCACCAGTCTCTTTCACCCATAGCTAACACATCCCGGACTCAGAAACGCCCAGGTGTTACTTAATAAGCTCAACCGGGGCAATGTGACGTGGAACATGCAAGTTAGGATCATCCGTATACTTCAACTTGAACACGGCCCGACATGCTACCCTTGCGTACCCATCTATAGCACGAAGACCAACGGAGCAAGCTTATGGTAGGGCTAGGCCACTAACTCTTTCTGCAGGACAAACCAGACTCACAGCCCTGCAGCCAACATCTCGAACCAGTTCTGAGCGCAAGAGGGGCAGCTCGGAGACAGCACACCCTCAAGGGGAACGAGTGCTCACCACCCAGTCTTTACTACTCGGTCAAACGGCTCAACCCAGTTTAGAAAGGCGTCCCAACCTTCACCAAGCAAAGCCACTAGTCCAAGCAGCTCGACAAGCTTAGAACAAAACGTCGTACCTGAAGGTACATCGAGCCCAATATCGAGAACTTACACAGTTCATCACCAGTCTTGCAATTCGGTCCAGCTTGACTGACGAAGAGTGGAGTCCGCCAGCAAGACCCACAACCAAAGCCACTAGTCCAAACAACTCGACCAGTTCAGAACAGTACCCAAAGGATGAGAGTGCTCACCACTCGTCTTGCTTACTCGGTCCAACGGCCGGTTTCAAAAGGCGTGTCGATCTCCGTCAAAGCCACTAGTCCAAACAGCTCGACAAGCTTAGAACAAAACGTCGTACCTAAAGGCAAGGGATCCATCCTCACAAGAAGGCTGGGGGATCGTCGATGGGACAGCTTACGTTTGCACCAGTCTCGTAGCTCGATCCGAAGGGTCGACTCCGGTTTAGAACGGGGATCTGCCGACACACAGGCAAGGGAATCCATGGCTCACCACCGAAGTGTCGCCACCAGTACAATCAGCTCGACCAGCCTAGAACGTCGGGACCACAGTGCTCATCAGCCAATCTTTCGCCAACGGTCCAATGGCTCCACTGCAGATCAGGATGGCAAATCCAAGCCCGAAGGTGAGCACCCACAACTCATCACCGAAGTATCGCTACTAGTCCAACGGCTGCAAAAAGCTTTGAGCAAAGGACCCACATGCCCTCCACATCAACAAGCCAACCAATGCCGAGTTATGTAGTGCTCTCATCCCTCCTGGGTGGGATGGTGTTGCGCCACTCAGGTTTAGTCACGAGAACTAATCCCTACGACTCGCATGACATTGCCACTTGACCGATAGCGTCACCGATGAACAGTACAAGACCAACACCAGCAAATAACAACTCCACATCCAAGTCACAGAGACACCGAAGGCAATCGGGAATTTCTCTCTCGCAACAAGCCCAGTATACTACCTGTACCCTACCCGCCGTATAGCCAGTGCACCCGAGAGATTCCGAAGAATTACGGGACGATCAAAGATCTGACGGAGTAACATGATTGGCAGGCCCCGGGCTTGCTATCTTTCACACCCGATTCTCGCATTCGACATCAATGCTCCCAAGACACAGAGTGGCTAATCCAAGACCCAGAGGCACGAGGCAACGAGTCAGGATCGTATTCTTACTCAAAGCTCAGATCACGGCTCAGCATACCGTGCTCGCCCGCAACCCGAAGACCAATGGAATAAGATTATGGTAGGGTTACGCCGGACCAAACTCTTTCAGCAGCACATCACCAGACTCTTTCGCTCACAGCCAACACATCCTGAACTCAGAGAAATGCCCAGACGCACATGACTCTAGTACATCAGCCAGTAGGGTCACGCTGCTCGTTGCCAAGTCTTTGCTGCCGGTTCAATGGCTCAACTCCAGTTCGGAATGGCATACCACTCGCCACCGAAGCATCGCTATTAGTCCAATTGCTCCGACCAGCTTAAGGACCAATCCAAATCCAAGACACAGAGGCACGAAGCAATCGAATTAGGATCGTCCACTTACTCAAGCTTGAACACAGCCCATTATTCTACCCATGCGTACCCGTCCATACCCCGAAGACCAATGGAGCAACCTTACGGTAGAGCTAAGCTAGACCAAACTCTTTCAGCAGAACATCACCAGTCTCTTTCATCCACAGCTAACAGATCCCGGACTCAGAAACACCCAGCTATCACTTAATAAGATCAACCCGGGGCACGGACACGTCGAACAAGCAAGTTAGGATCGTCCGCATACTACAGCTTGAACACGACTCAACATGATACCCTTGTGAACCCGTCCATAACCTGTAGACCGACGGAGGAAGCTTACGGCAGGGCCAAGCTGCAAGTGCTTTCTGCCAGTGCATCACCAGACTCGTTCGCCCACAGTCAACACATCCCAGGGAACAACAAAAAAGCAACAACCACTTCGCCCACCCTCAAGCACTCCCAATCCAAGACGGAGACACGCAAAGCAAGCAAGTTAGGATCGTCCACCTACTCGAGCTCAAACACGGCCCGACATGCTAACCCTGCATACCCGTCCATAGCACGAAGACCAACGGAGCAAGCTTACAGTAGGGCCTGCCTACTAACTCTTTCAGCAGGACTCACCAGACACACAGGCCTGCAGCCAACATCTCGAACCAGTTCTGAGCGCAAGAGGGGCAGCTCAGAGACAGCACACCCTCAAGGGGAACGAGTGCTCACCACCAAGTCTTCACTACTCGGTCCAACAGCTAAACCCAGTTTAGAAAGGCGTCCCAATCTTCACAAGCAAAGCCACTAGTCTAAACAGCTCCAACATAGTTTAGAATATCGAGCCTAACATCGAGGACTTACACAGATCATCACCAGTCTCACAATTCGGTCAAGTTTGAATGTGGAGTGGGGACCGCCGGCAAGGCGCACAACCAAAGCCAACTAGTCCAAACAGCTCGACCAGATCGGAACAGTGTAGCCAAAGGACGAGAATGCTCACCACTCGTCTCGCTTACTCGGTCCAACAGCCGGTTTAGAAAGGCGTACCAATCTCCGCCAAAACCACTAGTCCAAACAGCTAGACGAGCTTAGAACGAAACGTCATACCTAAGGCAAGGGATCCATCCTCACAAGAAGACTGGGGATCGTCGTTGGAACAGCTTATGTTTCCACTAGTCTCGCAACTCGGTCCAAAGGGTCGACTCCGATTTAGAACGGGGATCTCCCGGCACAAAGGCAAAGGGGATCCGTCGCTCACCACCAAAGCGTCGCCACCAGTCCAAACTGTTCGACTAGCCTGGAACGTCGGGGCCACAGTGCTCATCGGCCAAGTCTTCATCGCCACCGATCCAATGGCTCAACTCCACATCAGAATAGCAGATCCAAGCCAGAAGGCGAGGATCCAAAATTTCATTATCAAAGCATCATAACTAGTCCAATGGCTCCAACTGGCTTAAAACAGAGGATCCACATGCCGCACACACCAACAAACCAACCAATGCTGAATTATGCCGTGCTGTCATTCCGCCCGGTCGAAGCGGGATGGTGATACGCCGACCAGGTTCGAGGGATCCACACCTTATGGTTTTACACCCCTCAGGTTTAGTCACAAGAACTAATCCCTACGACATGCACGACACTACCATCTTCCCTGGCCGATTGTGTTGCCGATGCACAGTACAAGACCGACACCAGCAAACACAATAACGACTACTCCACATCCAAGTAACAGAGACACCGAAGGGAATCGAGAACTTTCTCGCCACACAAGCCCAGTATACTGCCGATTGCGTACCCGCCGCATAACCAGTGCGCCTGAGAGATTCCGGAGAATCAGGGGACGATCAAAGACCTGACGAGCAACATTATTGGCAGGCCTTGGGTTACCCCTCTCTCTCCTCAAGTCCTGTATACTGCCGATTGCGTACCCGCCGCATAGTCAGCGCACCCGAGAGATTCCGGAGGTTCACGGGACGATTAAAGACCTAACGGAGCAACATTATTGGCAGGCCCTGGGTTACCTCTCTTCCCCGATTCTCGCACTCGACATTGATGTTCCTCAGACACAGAGCAGCACACAACCAAGAGCAGCTTTGGCAAATCAGCAACATTACCCAGTAGCTTTTGCCAGATGGGGATTAATGGGCCGGAATATCTTTAAACTTCGTTCGTGGACGAGCCACGAAATCTCTCCTAGCACGACACTCGGTATAAGTACCCCACCAAGACCCCTGAATGGGATCAATCCAGTCTCGGACTTTCGGAAAAGACCAAAGGGGTGCTAGTCCCACCGCAGTCTCGCAGTGATCGATACAGCTTCACGCTGACCCGCAGCCCGGTGCGGGGCGACCCGCACAAGGCGAACCAGAGTGGGTACCCTCCGGGTTACCCCAATCTCAAGTCCCGGTCGACGACGAGGAAGGGGACCTCGCCCGTCTGGCTGGACACCATGGCTTTTCCTGATTGCGTTCGAATTCCTCCCATTAGGGATGATAATTTTCTTAGGACACCCATGCCCGTTCATGAGACGCTGTAGTGACCCTTCCGCAGGTTCACCTAGGGAAACCTTGTTACAACTTTTACTTCCTCTCGAAGACAAGTTTCGGAAACCTTGTTACGACTTTTACTTCCTCTCGAAGACATGTTTTGCACCGTCGTTCCAACACGGAGCAGAATGACCCGAGGGCCATCCGCAGCCATGTCAGTCAGAAGTACACAACTAGTCACCAATGGGTTGTGGCGACGGGCAGTGTGTACAAAGGGCAGGGACATATTCGACACGAGATGCTGACTCGCACCTACTGGAAATTCCTGTTTCACAGGAAGAATTGCAGACCCCGATCACAACCACGAACGATATTGTAAGATTTCCCGGAGTCCTCTCAGACCAGTAAAAGTTTTGAATCGTCAACTATAGCATGCGTGCAGCCCCGGATATCTAAGGGCATCACAGACCTATACTGGCTATCTTTCATGCAACTTTAACGCTACAAATCCCGCTAAGAAGTCGATAACAGACTCCTCGGCTATTACCCTAGTCTAGTTAAAGGCGAGAGACACCCCAGTTTCGTGCGGAATTAACCGCCAGCTCACGCCACTGGCTATATGGCCATGTACCACCACCCACTGAATCAAGAAACAGCTCTCAATGTGTCAATAATCAGGTTTCCGGGCCGGGTGAGTTTTCCCGTGTTGAGTCGAATTAAGCCGCAGGCTCCCCTCCTTTTGGTGCCCTTCCGTCAATTCCTTTAAGTTTCTGCTTTGCAACCATACTCCTCCCGGAGCCCAAACACTATGGGGGGGGATTGAGGCTTAATGGCGCCCAGAACTATGGTTTCCCAGAAGCTGCCCGCCGAGTCATAGGAGGAACTCCGGCGGATTGCTAGTCGGCATCGTTTATGGTCAGGACTAGGGCGGTATCTGATCGCCTTCGATCCTCTAACTTTCATTCTTGATTAATGAAAACATTCTTGGCAAACGCTTTTGCTTCGGTACGTCCCACAGCGGTCCAAGAATTTCACCTCTCACGCCGTGGTACGAATGCCCCTCGCGTTCCGAAAACCAACAAAATAGAACGGAGGTCCTATTCCATTATTCCATGCTCGCCTGTTTGGAGTACTCTAATTTGTTCAAAGTAAAATCGTCACCAGCCTGCCGTGTCAGTTGTTGCCACGGCAGTCTGATCGTGAGGCAACATGAAACGGCAATTGTAACCAAAGGTGACCAGCCGCCTCAAAGCCAAAATCCAACTACGAGCTTTGTAACCACAATAATTCTAATATATGCTATTGGAGCTGGAATTACCGTGGCTGCTGGCACCAGCCTGGCCCTCAAATTTTCTCCAACGTATGTATGGTCGGTATAACACCAGCGAAGAGAATGGTCAGCCATGACTGACTTGGAATACGTCTCATAACTACCTCTCCGTGCCGGGAATTTGGTAATTTGCATGCCTGCTGCCTTCCTTGTATGTGGTAGCCGTTTCTCAGGCTCCCTCTCCAGAATTGAACCCTAATTCCCCGTTACCC
>JAHWFP010084874.1:0-30684 GCA_023313725.1 Lithobius niger
CTGAACAGCCTTCACAGGCGATGTCAGGGTTATTATTAGGTTAAGGATGGGGCATTCACTTCTGCGTGATCATGTGTTTCGTTTCGGTTGGTGCTTCACACTGCTGTGTCGGTGTAGAGAGGCAGAGGAATCTGTCAAACGTTTCCTGTTGGAATGAACCCTGTGCTCGGCGATTCCCTCTCTAGGAAGATCGAGGAGATTTGAGGTTTGTGATGAGTGTCCCTACCCATACACTTAGTCCCTAGTGTGCCTTCCGGTATGTGTGTAAGGTTTTGTAAGGCCACTGCTAGATTCGTGTAACAGTGACTCGGTTGATGACAAGGATAAAGATATGTGACTGTTTCTTGTGATCGACGATAGTGCTAGGGGGCACCCTGAGGAGGTTAGTCAATCATCCCTGGTGTTGTATTCGAACTATAGTGCGAGTCATGTTTAGATGGGTTGTATGTAAGGCTTAGACAGAGCATATGATGTAATGTATGTCTGGCAGCTGGAGCCATCTTGTGAAAAAGTGGCAAATGTGCAAACTGACGAGGAGTTAGAGCATGGCTGTAGTACAGTAACGGCTGGATCTTGGGTGAATAATTGCATGCGCAACTAGATTGGCAATATGGCCGACGAACGTGCTTGGTGATTCGGTTTTGTCCAGTCACCACTTTCTGTCAGCCGTAGGCGGTTGTTACAGTTAAAACGAATGCCACTTGAGATGCTGCTGTGAGGATGATGGCGTATATAAATGATGTACTTACCTCGTTCTTCATACATATTCTGACATTTTGTCATGTAGTCTTCTCTCTTAGCTTCTACCTAGTGACCTCCCTCTCCCGGGACGGCCGATGATGAGTGGAAAAGCACAGGGTATTCGATTATGCGAAATATATGCGAAATATAGTGAGAACGATTATGCGAAAGATTATGCGAAACAATTATGCGAAACATAGTGAGAACAGTTAGTGTCCTTTCTTATCTTCATTTCTTCTGTCTTCTATTTCTTGCAGAACCCAATTCCAACTGCAACTGCACTTACCACAGCACTCAATTCTGAGTCCATATCATTTGCAGTCCATCCACGCGAGAAGGTTCCTTCAGAGCGAGCAAACCCTAAGCACCACACGTGACCACCAATGGTTGTACCCAACATAAGGGGGTGTAGCGCACTTAAGGAAGTACAGCCTTTACTTGTCCGTAGTTCTCTTTCACATTGAAAAACTAAGGTACCACGAGCGTGGACTTCCGATCCACCAGTATTCTAAAAGGTGATAAAGAAATGGTAGAATCGGAGATGTACCTCGTGTGTTAATACCCCTTTTTCTTAGGCCGTCTGTGGAACGCTCCTCGCGAAATAGATGGCAAATAAACTCAACAGAATACGAGTATGGTCCTAATGCGCTTTATTCAAATCTTCTTTTTTCCTTGCTACAGTCCTCTCTTGCTCTCGTGAGCACCCCTTTAATTACGCTTAAGAGTTTATCAAACATCTTCACTAGTGATAGTCTGTACGTTACATTTTCCAATCGTCTGAGGTTAGACCTATCCTGGACGAGTTCTAACAGTCCCATTGCCATTGCAGTCAGTGATATCATAAAAAGCTAACAAATACTGCATACGAGTAAGTACCGGCAGGATAGCTTCACTTGCAACTTGATGACTCTTATTTGCTTATGAGTGGCCATTCAGAAGAAACTCGAAGTCATGATGAACATCATGTTAGGACTAAGAGCCAAAATGGTGTCGGCAGCCATTATTCACTGATACTATTCTGTATCAGTCCTGCATCCTTACTCTCCAAGAGCCGTACCTAGAAGAAAAAATTAAAAGTGTAACCGAGAGCAAGGGCGAGGCTGGGAGTTGTATAACAATTACAAGCGGATTAAAAATTAAATTATTCAAGAAGGAATAACAAAGGACCAGGTCATTATTGAATTTATTTATTTATTTAACACTCTACGAGAGCTTAGAGGACACTATTCCATATGCTCAATACCAACCTTAAAACTAACAACTACTCTAACACCGACAAAACACAAGTAGTGTTGCGTCCAGAGCAAGCTTCGGTTAACACAGAACAACAAAAGTGATGACATATGAATCCTCTACTCCTCTTGAACCAAGGCACCTACAAAGATGGGAGTATGACCAAATGAAAGATAATTAAATTGTGCTTCAGTTAGGTTTATTTTCATCACTGTAACTTGACATTATTTTTGCAGGTTTTTCGTCTATTTGAGGGTCACAATATCAAGTTTTTTTTTTATCCTCATGTATGTTCATGACGTCATAGTTCGTTCAGGCAAACCTCCTCAAGTGAAGCGAGACGAGGCCAACGGAGCGAACGATTTAGCTAGTTAAATATAAATACAAATGCGCCAAGCTGTGAGGACCACTACGAAATATAGAGACAAATTCATTTTAACAAATATGATGTGGTTTAAATTCCCTGATACGCCCCCTCCATATCCACAGACAGTAGGGAACGAATCAGTACCAGGCACGACAATTAATAAGGAAACAAACATTTCCACATAAAGATAAATATATCCTCTTAACACAACAGAGTTTAAAAATATTATTTTGTTAGTAAAATAACACTACAGGTTATTGTCACTCGGACCCATGAGTGAAATAGATATCATATATATACGGTTAATGAACAGCTGGTTTTGTTAAAGTAGCAATAAACGTTACAGAGAATTTTCTCGAAGAGCAGAAGCAAATAAATACATGGATACACAAACAATGTCATAATTTACCAATTATTTCTTCCATATCAGGAGGTAGAACCTGAAGGCACTTAGATTTCCTGATTATTTTAGCCACAAGTTCAGCTTGCGTACGGGTGGAGGGTGTTTTAACCCCACCAGGTATTTTATACACCATAACAGTTTGAGAAAGATTAACTTTGGGCACAAAGTGCACCGGAACTAAGATATGTAACAGTGTGGCTGACTCGACTGACACCTCCACACAAGAAGGTAGTAAAATTTCCACAATCTCCCCATGCGAGTCATTGCCTAAACTGTGATAAAAACACAGTAGCCAGCAGCACAAGCGAATAAAACCAAAACCTTATATTTGGCATCAAATATGGCAAGCACGCGATTCCTTCATCAGAGTATAGTCAGAAATAAAAAGCAAAAAGTACTGCACACACCACTTTATCATTGCTTAAAGTGGCTATCCTACTCAGTGTTTTGTTTCCTCCAGAAGAAACATGATTTTCACTAAACACAGAGAGTGTAGAGGCTGTTTGCCCAGACCCTTCCCCCCCCCCCTCAAGATTACCAGGCATAAAGGATGACCCTAGATTGTGAAGGCAGACCAGGTATGGAATTTGACATGTTTCTAGAATTAACAACGGGCGGTTGAACTCTCTTGAGTCTATGACACACCATCCCCTTCAATGGAGTGGTACTATCACTCCAACCGAGTGGTACTCAACCGAGTGGTACTATCACTCCCGGCACTATCAGAAGGAATAGAGCAATTTAGAGGCACAAGAGACAATGTTCCAAAGTATTCCAAACCATTTGCTTTCTCAACAAACCTAATGCCGGTGTGTACCTCTTATTGCTTCAGAACTAGGTCATGAGTCTTGTAAGCTCTCCTAAGGTCAAGGAAGCTCATGTGCGTATTAACACCAATAACTTCAAACTTCTGGGAACGCAAAAGAGGGTGTAGAAACATGTAACGGAGACACCTGTACCTGTGTGTTTTTCTGGCGTCAGGAAAGGTGCCACCCCGACTTGGGTAGGAGCCTTTTCGCCAGGAAGTGCCGTAGTGCTGGAATTGTTATGAATACATGTGGCCTCAAGGCACACCGTTCCCCAAAAAGACGGTGGGAGGCAGGCATCCTCGAGTAGTGAAAGTGACATTGCACCGAGATTTACGTGTTCTGACAGAGTGTTGTCTTGCAGGACACACGGAACTGTACGGCAGTGTTGGGTCCCGTTATTTTTTTTAAAAATGTCTTGCAACTGATGCGTCTTATACGTTGGGCACTATCGGTTACGAGGTGGGACAGATTCTGACCCGTTTCGGCCTGCTGATACCAAATCTCGGTAATACGTTTGTGAACATCCTCAGTCTTGTTTCTCAAGACATGAGTGAAATAGGGCTTAACTTTTCCCTTATAAAAGGTGGGCGCATCATACACAAAACACTCATCATCTGACCATAGGACTGACTAAAGGGTGCATGATCGGATGTAGGCGGATGGCTGCATCGATGGATTTTAGTCTTAAAACTTATATCACAGGCAGTATCAATTTTCCCTGTGAGGTGGAGGTACTTTCAAAGTTCTTTTGATATGCCTCATTCTCCTATGTAGCATATTAATATGTTAGGTACTACACGATTCATTTTGAGGTGTTGTAACCTTATCTCAAACCAAGGTCTTCATATGTATTAGGAACAATAACTGGTACAGTATCATTAACAATGTTATCTTGTTGTTCACAAAGTGTTAATACTGGTGGGGGTCTTACAATAGTGGAGGGCACAATATATACCCCCCACCCCCTCTAATCCAGATATTGTTGATTGTGTACAATTAAGTGAAGGTGCACAGATGAATTCGTTCTCCCCCTCTAATTCATTAATACTAATTCATTAAGTCGTAACGAAGCTAACGGGAAAGAACCTGGAAAAATTGCATAAATTACTAGATGGGTGGTCAGGGTCTCATTTGTTGGTGGTATTATTTTGAGGTGTTGAAGTATTTATACCCACAGGTATGGCAATGTACTTCGGGGTACATCGATACTCGTCGTGACTTTTGGGGTCTGTTAAATAAATCAAATTTGTTTCCGAGTTGTTGGGAAAGTTGTGCTGGAGAGGACCTTGAACTTCGCATTGAGTACGTTAGGTGTTGATGATGTCAAAATCGTGAAATTGAAGTTAAATCTGGGGAAGTAGGATTCAGCTGAGGTGCATCATAGCGCCGAGGCTCAGGTACGTGACTAGGTGGAAAAATATACGTTAGGTTGGGCCCCTTCATAGGAAAAAGAATTGTTCAACTGTAGCTTTTTGGGAAAGGTCAGGACAGGATCAGAGTAATTAGGGGAAGTAAAATAAGTGTGTTGAGTTTCCCTCAGAGAGTTTAGGTATAGGTTGAGGCTTTAGGCTTAGCCTGTTTGCATTTTGTAACATTTAACACTTTGGTAGGTGATAAAACAGTACCCCTAACATCTTGTGATGTTACACGTTAAGGCTTTGGGTAACTAAACAAAATGTCACGTCGTCCTTCACCATAAATACCATGGGTATTATCCGGAAAAAAATGTACGAAGACAAGTTGTCAGGAAGAGAGATAATTTGCAGCAGCAATAGTAAAAAGGTATTTGTGATATTAATCTCAGAGTCTGTTACAACAATGGCATTAGATTCATGATCGACCGTCCGACTTGGCGTAGTGCAAGTGGCCTATTTGCTTACCCCCTTAGGATTCAGTCCTTTGAGGAACTACAAAGGATACACATTTCCTCTTTCGTCTGCAGTGCGTATAATCAAACAATCCTCTTGTTCGCAGCATTATTGACATCTGCTGCTCTTTGACAAATCATACGCTGGAATCTGCTTTGCTGGAATGTCTTGGCCAAAACTAGCTTGTATAGATTTATCTTGTTGGCAGCCACACTTTTCATTGTTTTGTAATTTAACTGTACAGGGTAGTCCACAAAAAAACTGTTCTAGTTAGCACCCCTCAGTACCAGGAGAGGACGGAAATCTTCCCGTTTCACAAGATTTGATTTCTGTCATCTACCGGTTCTGAGGGGTGCTAACTAGAAAAGTTGTACTTAAAAAATTTTGGGTCATCAGGTTTTTGTGGACAACCCTGCATGTATGTATCCTGAGGTATGCATGTATGTGTTCTTGAAAGCCTCAATCGTTTAACTTTGGTTACTTTAAACGAAAGTCAGGAAAAACGACTTAGGTCTTAACCTTCAACTTGTCCTTCAACTACATTAGTTGAAACGTGAATTTTCGGTAGTAGATTTGACGTGTGGTCTTATTCAAACGCATTCTTGCTGCTTCAGGCACAGATCGGCAAGTCCAAGAATAGAAGACTAATGTACTTGGAGGACAATTTGGTTAAAACGTAAGTAGTTTTTCCTGAAATATGTACGTATAAATAAAATAAATCAATCAATATTAAATAAGTAACTAAATAAAATCTATACAACTGGCAGATTGTAAGCTGCATTGATGAACTATTGAGCCCATTCGTTATGAACAAGCAAATTGAGCAGCCTCCAAGGTCTTTTCTAACAACTGTAACTATAAAATCGTCCAGACTTCCTCTGCGGCCCCAATAAAAGTTAACCGGCCAAAAAAGGCTATCTTGTAAACTTTGGCAGGAGAGTTAAGATAACTAACAGTCAGCATATTAAAGTACCGAACCATGGAGAAGCTGTTTTGTGACTTACACAGATTTTATACACCTAGATCATTGTAGTCATCTGCCTGCATATCTGCAGTAGTACATTTAATGTGGATTGATTTTTAACTGACTAGGTAGTTGAGTTGAATTAATGAAATTTAATACTGCTTTGGATTGTAGGACTTTGATCTAGTCACACTGGTCTTCATTGCAGTCCGTGGATGCTACGATGGGTGTTTGCCTTCTCACTACAGTTTCTTTCTCTTCATTTCAAGGGCGGATCCAGAATGAATTCTTGGAGGGGGCCACACAATGATTTTTCTACTTTTTCCTTAATTTTTGTAGTAATTTAGTATTTTTAACAATTTCAGCAGTTTTTCCGAATTTGTCTTGGTGAGGGCCGCAGCCCCCAAAGTCCCTCCCTTGGGATCTGCCCTTGCTTCAATTCATGTAAAATGACAAGGTTTGATGTAACTAACATTAATAAACGCTAATGACATATTTAATAAATCATTTATTACGATTAGCTATCACATGATGTAAACATAATAAATTAACATAAATTTCTCGACTTCTTTCTGTAAAATAATAAGATTTGGAGTTAACAGTGTAAAAAACAATGATTCACAATAAACTGGCTGGCCGTATGTTACAACTGGGGTTAAATTTCTGTTAGCAAAACAGACAATAGGGACATTAATACAACAATCGCAACCAAGAATCAGTTATGTTTTACATACTTCCACTGTATAAACACGCTTTTATAACAACCACAACAACCCAACACACATTAGTCTTGTCTTTTCTTTGGATAGCTCGTGTCACAGACTTAAAAAAAATGGTGGCTTACGAATATATTTTTTAAAACTTACTGATGTAACAAATAGGTGGCTCACCCGAATAGTCCAGAGATGCATTACCTTTTCCCATTTGGCCTTCACACGTTCTTCAACTGAACTGCAGTAAAATAACCAATTTGTAACACGAAATGAACCTTCCGTAACTTAAAACTTGTAGCGGAAAATCTGGGTAGCCGGACAAGTAGTGTGATATTTGTGCTGCTACTTAAATGGTGGTCATCAGCAACACTGCAGATTGCTACCAAATCGGCAAAGTAATCCTTTTTTTTTATTATTCATTCATACACCTTTGATTGGCTACGTACAAGTACTGTGGGTGCGTCGTGTCAGTAACTATAGTTTGGGGCAGGATGGTAATGGTTTGTAGCTTCCTCTTGCATTATAGGTGATGGTACCTGTAATGCTAACCAGTTTGATGCTAGAGATTTCACTGATATCAGAGTCAAACGTTAGGTGTTGTTTTCAGTATTTTCGCTTATTAAAGACAGTTTTATTGAAAAATTGTGTTGTATGTATTGAAATAAGTACAACCGCAATGAATTAAAACATATTACTGCAAGATTTTTTTCTCGCATAAACTGACAACAGAAGCGGTGCACAAAAAGTTAGTCTTGAGAAATTGACCCGTTTCTAATTTTGGATGATTTTTTTAAATAATGTGTTCGAAACAAATAAGTACTTGTTTTATTATAAAGCCCAGCTCACTGTAAGTTGTACATGTAAATTTGCACCGATAATTACATTCACACCGAACAAAATTTGAAGTTATAATTTCTCATTGTCCTCTAGCAGTTACATTTATGGATTGTTATCATAGCTTAGATATTATCCGATTCAATTCTGCGACATTCCATGTGTGCCGACAGTTTATTCTTTCTTCTTATTATCGATTAACTTACTTATTGATAACTGCATTTCCAGGAAAGAAATTGCAAGGAGAAAGCCAGAAATAAAAAAAAAATGTTCACATCATTTGTCACCATTACTGTACCGTTCTGCCTAGTTAAATTTTCACTAATTCATCTGTAACCGCTTTTCAACGTCAATGTTCGCCGTTTCTTATTTCTCTACACGACGTTCAATAATATTGTTGACATGTAGCGATTCACACTCTTTGTATTCTGCATGATGCCAAAATAAATACTTGATTGCACATTAGGTAGTGAAACTATTTTAGGTCTTGTTTTCATACAATGTCTGCACTTGCACATGTACTTTTGTTTCTGACTGTGAAATGGTACCTACGCTAAAGAACCACTGGCTGTAGAACGTGCGATGTGAACAAACTGAATATGTCATTGCAGTTTGTTAAAGGAAAGGTTGAAATGTTCACTTGCAGGAATATGTTTTCATGAATCTTTGAATAACAACTAGAGCAATGAAAAAGCGGATTCTGGATTCCTCCCTCTACGCATGATCCAAATCACAAACGTTCCCCACTACTGATAATACTCTAATTTCAATTACGTCAAAGCATGCCATCGTTATATTAACACACAAACTTGAACAAACTGCTTCCACTAGCTATTAACTTGGTAAATGCACGTTGAAGTTTTTAAATACAGGTTTACACTTTTGAAATTGCTGTTTTACGGTGCCCATTTTGGAATTTGTATTTTTAGGTGACAAATGTATTGTTTTTTTTTAATAGAATTTCACAGAAAAGAAAAATTTGTATACACCAATAAAAACATTCGTCGATCCTGCGATTGTTTTCTTTTGTGTTATTTTGAAGTAGTTTTAAGCCTTGAAAATCTCTACGACACCACCATCACAACTTTCTACGATTCAACTATTGCTGTAGTAATCTCTAATTAAATAACATTTGCAATTTTTCTGTACATTTTGGTGGCAAGCTATCGCACTGTACACGGTGTTATGTATGTACAATAAAATAAAAACAAACGAATACAAGTTAGTCAGAGCAATAGCACTCTCACAACCAGCGTGACAAAGAACCTGTTCTCATACCTGCAACGAACACACAAAACTGCTACTGATCAAAATACTTCTTCTGCATCAGCTTGTAATCAGACATTACCAAACTGACGACATACAATGTAACAGCATCATATATTCAGTCTTTTCTTCTTCAGTAGAGCTAGTAAGGAATCGTTGTAAATGAACGGGGGTTATCAACTTCATTCGCTCATGAGACACAGACATTACAAGTTAGAACAACCTAGCCAGTCAAATAATAACGCCGATGTGTCTTGTACATCTACGGGTTAAGTGTTTGTGACTTGGAATATAACTATTATCAATACGGTTTGCTTATGATGTTTGTATGCATTCGGAACGTTAATTCTCTGGAGTACAGTTTCTACTAACTTCGTTGTGACCTAATAATATCATGTGTTAAAAACAATAAATTGCAAAGTTTCCTCAAATTGACCAAGTACGATGGCCTAAGACGTTTAACGGGCATGGAAGCTAACTTATCACAATAGTCTTGGTCGTATGGCGAGTTAACAGTGCAACTGAAACTCAAAAGGGTCTATTTTAAAGAATGAATCATTCTTAGGTTCGTTCACTCGGTCTTTGTTCATGTACGAAATGGTGAAGTTCCCTTCCATAACTACAAAATGGGAAAGGTACCCAAACTACCTAATGTTTTGGCTGACCACTCTATAAATGGCTTCCATCACAATTTCTTCAGTAGTTGCTAAGCAACAAGACAATGAACTTTTCACTGCCATGGCACACTGCAAGGCTTCCTTAAATTCTGGTAGGGCAATAGCAACTGGAACAACACACTAAGTCAAGGATTAAAGGCGCGTAGCGTCCGCATTAAGGCTGTTAAAACAGCAGCTAACGTGGTCGCTTGTTGCATCAAAGTGTTCATGCATGGATCATGCATGGGCCGTCCAACTGCACCAGCAGCAGCTCGTGTCGCCTGCACAAAGGTAGCTGCAACATCACGCACTTTGAGGGCCAGATTTTGTGTCTGAAGTGGCGATCCCATGTTGAGAGTCAGCGTTTCTGTGACACGCAGCATACGATCGAGAAGCGAGACACACAAGCCCAAATTGACGAGCAACTTTTCTTCCGACTCGGTAGCACTCTTTACAAAAAGTTTTGATGCCGTCACAAAACGTCGTGCTTCGACAGCTAAAGCATCACGAGCTGTAACCAGCTTGTCGCGGTCAGGATCCAAGACTTGTCCTTCCTGACCACAAGCATCCAGCACTTCATCTAACCTGCCAACCATGGCGCTAACAACTGCCTCGGCCTTCTGCAGGGGTGCCTCGTGATTCACCAGGTCGGCCACGTCGTCCTCCAGGCCAGGTGAGGGAAAATTAAAAATGTCTTCACTCCCTGAAGTAGAATCCTGAAAACTGGGTGACGACGCACTGCTGTCTGTTCCATTTACCAGACTACCCTTCAAAGATGAAGTATCACTATTGTCAACAACTCCGCCGCCACATCCCACTAGAGTCCCCTTCGGCCGTGGAAGTTTTGACCCTGACAGTGGTGACCTTGTGGGAGTAGGTGTCCTGTTGCTGTGGGTTGGGCTCGGCGCAGGAGATTTCAACCTGCCGTTTACCAGGGCCTCTGCAGGAGATGACGAAGCCACCCTTTTTGAAGTATTTAAAGGGCTTCGGTTCGGGGCTGCATTCTGGCTCTTTGGCAAAACTGGCTTGGGAACCTGAATGGTAGAACTGCCATTGGCCGGCAGCCGCTTGACATCAACTGGAGACACCAATACACGGCGTGGGATCTCCTAAAATCAGAACAGAACAATAAATATACACAAATAAAATCTGATGATTACATCATTGAACTGAGGAAAATGGATTATTCCATGTAAAAAATAATTTTCATTTTGTATTGTTCTAATTCGAGGTGCGACGATACTTCGATACCTAGTTGATTTACTGATATTGAATCGAAGCGAATCGAATACCTCCTTGAAGGTATTCGTTTGGAATCGAATGAGTCCCGGAATCGAAGGTACCAAATCTTTAAAGTGTGGGTTTGTGGGAATGGCTGAAATGGTTGTTGGGATTTGGTCAGCCCCCCCACCCCCACCATTTGATTTTTTGTTCAACTCAGACTCCACGTGTTCGATTCTCAATGAAGACAATAGTTAATTCTATAAAATTTTCGATCAATTGCATTTGATGACTTTAAACACACCGGATTCGAGGTAACCATTTACCGAACATGTACTTAGGTGCTGTTGATGAAATATGTTTTATTATTAATTTTAAATATGGTTTAAAATTAATTATTCATTACTTTCGGTTCATTGAAAAGTATAGAATACAGCCGGGGTTTGGTATCATATCGGATCGATACTTGAAAATCTGGTAGTGGGCACCTCTCATTTTAATTGGCCATGCAGACAAAATGTAGGGAAAAAAAATGGCATTTTACAACTTTATCGACTTAAAGTAATTAAACTTCAAATTAAATTGTGGGTCAATGGTAAAATGTATGGCGTAACTTCCTACCGGGCAAGAATCCCCACAAATACAAGCATAATACACACATTTTAATTTTGGGCAAATATTTGCGGCCAGCTTGGTTACAACAATAAAAGACAATGAAATGAGAATGAAATGACATGGAAATGTGGAGACAACCATCATTTTCGTGTTATTCTATTCTCACTTCATCCTCTTTATTGTACAAATAGCGCATATAATTGCCTGAACATTAATATTTGTGTGTTATGCTTGCATTTGTGGGGATTCTTGCCTGTTAGGAGCAGGGACGTGCAAAGCCCCCTTCGGGGGGGGGCCGGGGCCCCAAGAGAACAGGGGCAAACTTACTTTTTGGGGACTTTTTTGGTTTGGTGGTGTTTCGGACTCTTTCTACCCCTCATTGCCCCGCCTTTGGAGAATTTTAACCTTTTCTGCCCCTCTTTGCACCGCTTTCTTAGCCAATACTGGCGTTTTACGGCCTTATTTGCCTTTTTTGGGGCACCGCTCCAGCAAATGTTGGCCATTTTTTTGTCAGAAAAAGGGCGCTTTGCCATGAGGGCAGGGGCTAGCACCCCCTCTTATCTCCCGTGTGCACGTTCCTGGTTAGGAGGTTATACCATACATTCTAAAGGAATCATTACTTAGGGGGTTGTTCAACTTTGTTTCATGCATTACTGACTGCTTGTAGCATGATAAGGCTTATAGTATGGGCGATGTGACCTACGCTACGTGAATTAGGATGCATAAGGTTAATTAAGAGTGCACGCATTGTTTTGTTTTTTCTTAGTGCAGTCAAAAAAAAATGCCCGATCACCCATCAGAGCTTTCACCAAACACTTCCTGAAGCCGATGACTGCATCAGGGTGAGCTCCATTCGCACGACTGCTTTGAAATGATATCATATTCTGAATATCGTATAGAATTGTCACAACTAAAAAGCTTGAATAATAAAGCAAAGACCTTTATTCATGTGCAAGATTTGAACTCTGAGTATATTGCTGAACCTGGTATTCAAATACGGATATTGTACTCCACAACAAAAAATAAGCTACTGGAGTCTTTTTTTTTGGTTTTGTTTGGTAGGATAAAAAAAAGCCATCACCTGGATCTGAAAAATCACAAATAAAATGTTTAAAAAAAATCACCATGCACCCCATTAAGTTTTTTTTAGTACTACTCCCGACAGCCACTTAAGTAATTTTTTGGTGGCTGTATTACGTGCTCACTACTGATCTAACCAAAGGCTGAACGCTGAAGTTCACGAGTTAGTTTTCTTTGAGTTTCTGTTTTAAATTTAAAAAAAAACCTAGTTATAAAGCAGGATTAGTGAAAGAAGTGGTTAGGAAAAATGTAACCCATCCTAATAAGTTAACAAATTGAAATATGAATATTGGTGAGCTGTGTACAGTTTTAAGTTCCTGTCCTGAAATACCAGTATAACAGTTAAGCACACAGAATGAAAACCAAACCAAAGCATGGGTGAAAAAAAACGAGACATAATACTCTGCATTTTATGCGTGTTTACAAAAATCGCTGTGTACAGTTTGGTTTTGACACATAATACTCTGCATTTTACGCGTACCAAAACAGTCAAGTTCACTACTTCAAACTTGGCGAATTTTTCATGGCTTTTAATTTGACACCTTCTTCAGGCACAAAGGTCCAGGGCATCTCAAGCTCTACAACAAAGTTCTGACAATCAGATTTTGAATCTAGCTTCATACCACAGCGGACCTAGAGTTAGCATAGCCCTTTCTATTCAACCACAGCAGTGGTTTACTGGGTGACGTATGAAGATTGCCCTAAGGGGTGTATACGAGAGACGAAGAGGAGAGTTAACGTGTGAGTCAGGGAACAATCAGCAAGTCACCACATATGACGACCACCATAGTGCCATTGCGACCATGCTATGCATACGAAGCACTAAATCAAGAGGAAGGTACATGAGTGACACTGAAATTAAACACTCGTAGGGAAACACACCTCCGAGCCCTGGAGTCGTTGGTCATCTCGCACTGCCGTGGCAAAGCCATCCCATTGATATCCATGCAGGAGCCTTCTCACCGACAAGTTGTGCAACTACTCACTCCAGATTTGATTCCCCAAATGGAAGCTTAATGGCAACCATTTATCTTCATCCCATCAAATATAGAGGGCAATGCAAGCTAGATTCAAAATTTGATTGTCAGAAGTTTGTTGGAGAGCTTGACAAATTCTGGACTTGTGTACCTGAAGAAGATGTGCCGAGTTTGAAGTAGTGAAAGTGACAGTTTTGGTTTGTGTAAAGTGCAATGAGTATTGCAAAGAGTAGTGTCCAGAAAATGCTAACATGCTCTTATCAACTGTGGCACGCAAAGGTTTCTCTCCGTCTCGAGATAACCACAGCAGTTGAAAAATACGTCAATACGAGTCTTTCCAATTTTCCAAACAGTGCAACAGTCACAGTGCAAATAACTACGGTGCACAGACTCTATATAGGGTAACGTGAAGCTCGACCAAAGCTTAAAATAAGATTCAATTGAAATTATTAGCTTAGAGTATTTTCAAGTAGTAGCCTGCAATTGCGATTTTGCAGTCATCTTACAGGAACTCAATTTTTTAAAGATTAGACACAACCATGACAAAAAAAAAACCCATCTAGTTCAAATTTTGCTTACCTGTGAAGGTGATGGTGGTAGAGGTGGCCTTACACTACCCTTGGTAGCAGTTTTTGGCAAATGCCTAGCTGGCGACATGTGTGGTGATTTAAGAATAGTCCCAGTATTGTTGCCTTTCTCCATAACGAGAGAAGGATTTGCTTTGGTTCGTGTGGGCGAGTTGCCACACGATGACACATTGCCTGGCTGAATATTCTCTCCTGATGATGACGAGTGTAAAGATCGCGGCGAACTACGTTCGGCACTTGGGCTAGTGCAGCCAGACCCTGGGCTAACTTGATCTGAGCTCAGCGACTGACTGCGTTGCAGAACTGGTAACTGGGACCACTGAGCTCGTTTGGCTACAAGTGGTGACGTAAGAGAGCGTGGGATACTCATTTGACGACGGAAAGGAGACGTAATTCCTTCATTTCCGTCGTCTGAACTTGAGGCGCTCATGTGGCAAACAGAAGCTGCATCTTCGCTTTCACTGCTAGCAGCACTCTCCTCCTTCAGCGGTGACGAAATACCATTTGTTACCAGATGCGATGACGTTACATTGGAAGTCATGGCTGTCATAGTTGCAGTTTTGAGGGAAACATTTGATGGTCGAAGAGGACGAGTATTGTGGTCTTCTGCGTTGCTGTCCTCTGTGTCTGCCTGGGTTCCACCACTGGCTGTTGATGATCCGCCACTCACCGTTGATGCATTATCACTCATGGACGATAATGCACCTGCTCTCAGGCCTGAGAAGCGATCGAATGTGTTTGGAACTGTTGCAGTCATTGCCGATGTGACACAATGCCCATGAGATGGTAGATGGATTCCCGATGACGTCACGGCGCCAAGAGGGTTCATAGCCCCATCCGAGAATGAAAGAATTGAAGAATTCTGTGTTTCGTATCCAGACGAGTCCCCGGCGTAGACGGCGGCCTTTGTTGTTCCACCCCCGCCGTCAAATCGGTTCTGGAGGTGAAGAACGAAACGGCCAGGTGGGGGCGTTGGTCTTCTACGGCCCCCACGAAGAGTCCCTGACCCTTCCACGACTTCGTTAATACTATCTGCAGCTTCCTGTAAACGTGCAATCATGTCCACGTCCGAATCGGAGCTCGAAGATGCAGGCGGGGGTGGGATGATGAAGGCCGAGATGTCCTCGGGAGTCAACTCCACAACTGGAGAGAGCGCCACAAAAGGGACTGGTTCATTGCGCAACTCTTCCGGTGGTGGTGGTGGGACTGTCACACTGGCAATGAAGGAATCAATATCACCACTGCCCCATCCTTGTGGGGGAGGAGGGGGAGGTGACGGCAGGTCCATCGCATCATTAAACCCTCTCTCTGGAACTCCACTTGTCACTGGTGTGGGAGGAGCAGGAAGAGCTGATGGCCGAAAAACTGAAACGTAAAAACAACAATAAGTTTCATACAACATGGCAAGAGATACTCTACAATTCTTATACGCAGTGATGTTATTTTCCATTGCTCCAATTTTAAAGTGGAAACTTACCTGGGCCCTGAGAATCGTAAGATGAAGCGACCTCCAACTCGCGTGTCTCCTTCTGGAAATGAGCCTCTAGTGCTCGGAGCTCAGCCTCTAGCGTCTGCCGATCAGCAAAGGGTGTCGGCGGCATGCTCACCGCAGCCGGCAAGTCATACCCATCACGATCGGGAGTTGCCGGGGGCGGAATCATAGTGAGGTCGATAATGTCCGGGTCAAGGTAGAATCCGCCATTTTCGGCCATTGGGAAGGGAAGAACACGACGCTCATCCTGCAGCCTGCGCAGCAGTTCCTGCAGCGACGTCTGTTGAAGCGCCACAGGCAGGTTGTCGGGGCTGTGCAGGCCAAAACTTGAACCGACGAGCGTACGAGTGGGACGCTGCTGCTGCTGCTGCTGTTGAGGGCGGTGGGAGGGGCTATCTGTGGGAGTGGACAGGCTGTCCGTGTCGCTACCGGATGGCTCGTTCAGGTCGCCAATGACGCCTCCTCCGCCACCCCCCGTATTCACGTCTAAGCGGTGTACGTTCTCAAGGTCAGCCTCACGCCCAACTTGCGTCAACAGTAACAGCGAATCTGCGGCCCTAAGGCGCGGAGAGCCATCGGCTGTAGCTGTTGTTGTCGTAGTAGGAGTTCCTACTGTTTCATTTCCATTGCTCTTTGGTGGCTCTTCGTGTCCAGTCAGATACTTTTCGGCGGAACGTACAATTTGCTGCATCTCAGTGACACGGCGAATTACCTGAAAAGTAAAAATGAAATGTATTACAGAAAAAAAAACCAAAATTCAAACTACAAAGAAAATTAATCAAATCAAGAAGGACAAGACACTCGACACAATAAAATACGACATATATGCCACCATGTTCATTCAGCAATCAATCACTGGGTGAACATTTTTGATGAACTGGACGACTGCTTATAAGTCTCGGGTGGACAGTTTCCTATCAGGGGTTTAGCGTAGGGTCTGGTTTCAGTTGTGGTTTGGAATGGGTGCGTGCTTAACAGTGGCTTAACAATATGTCTCTGGGCCCATAAACAAAATGTAGGGTCGGGCCCTCCCCCATTTATTGCCCCCCCTCAAAAAAAAGTATACATATTTGACCTTTTCGACTGTCTTGGTCCAAATGACACACATACTGTTCATAGTTTGGCTTACGTTACCTGAACAACCAACAACTTTTCAGCTAAAAAAAATTACTTCGTAATGCAAACAAACAATAATGTTTGAAAAAATTTATAAAAAAAATGATTGTGTTATTTTTTAGCCCACGTAACCATCGAATTATTATAAGCTTTGCTTAGTAGCTACATTATTACAGTTATTAGACGGGAACTTGGACTTGCTTGTAACATGTTGCACTTTGAACATGATAAGTCGTTTACATACCGTAGTTAGTTCACTACTTCAGACTCTGAAGGCGATACTTTCGGCATGCTTTTCTCAATTAAAAAATCTCAGTGATGTTGTCCATTTCCATATCTCGACGCCTGGCGGGCCCCTGAGTTGCAGGGGCCCGTACGCAATGCTTACCTAGTCTACCTGCACTTTATGCCACTGGTGCTTCACGAGTGCTTTTATCTAAACTGTTGCGCCTATTCGGTTTGCCTACATTTTATGTCTACAGAACTAGATGCAGAAATTTCTGCAGAGCTAGATGCAGAAACAAAGCAAAAATAGGCAGACTTGTATTTACGTTGATATTTTTTGATTGTTAAGTTGTTGCCATGGTGGCAAATGAATACTATCATTACAATATAGACTGGCCATTTTACTGCACTGATTCATTTATTAGTGAACACATAAAAATAACTTGGTTGGTTCATTTTCAAGAATAAGAAATTGGTATAAGTTTCTAGCCACGAGATTAACAAAAAAAAAAAAAAGAATCTGTAATGTAGCAGCACGTTAAGTTACTTTGCGTAACAAACGCATATATGTTCAACAATGGGCAAGCTTTTCGGAACTTCAGAAGTATGACAACGCAAACTTTTTACGTGGCAAAGACTGTATTTTGTTGGAGACAGATTCTCACGGTAGAACACGATAATGTGATAAACACACAGTCGAGGCACCCAAACCTCGATCTTTCGACGGGGTGTTCAGCTGTCTACATTTGGAGAAACTATCATATTGAATCATGTTGATGTGGGGCTATTCATCATCCTTTATTAAATCATGTTGATGTGGGGCTATTCATCATCCTTTACCATGTTTTAACCCGAATGTTTCTCCAGAGGAAGAAAGTTTTTGTTATGTATTACATGTGTGCTACCAAACAAGATTTCCTGCTAAAATGTGACTTCAGACCACAGGTTATGCTCTAGCCTGTACAGAAAAAATTAATCATCGCTGAAACAAGCTCTTAGACATCAGCTCTTACAGTTAGTATTTAAAGCAGGCGAGGGTTCCTACCAGGAACGCATCCTACACAAAGCTCTATAAAACTAAGTCTTAAGTACGAAAATGTAACTTCACGGGGGACCCAGGAAGAGTTGTATGATTAACTCCTTCAGTACCAGGGATGAAACCAATAAAGAAAACCCAAAAAACCCAGGGATGAAAACCAAGCTTCATTAAGTTTCCCTGAAGGCTTGCAGGTTTCCTTAGAGATAAACACAGAAAACTGGTTAGGTTATTGGTTTTCGAGTCAAGAGAATGCAAGATTGAATCGCGTTACTAACCTTTATACGTACATGACTTTAAAAATAAATGACCTCTCTGGAATATCTTCAAGAGAAATAGATCAGCAAATCATTGTAAATAACATAAAAGGTAAATAGGAAATAAGCCATCGGCCAAAAAATCGTACACTAGAAATAACGTAGGACTGCAAGCCACTTTACGCACATACATTGCATTATTTACAGCCGTTTATGTGTATTTATTTCTCCTTTGTTAAGCCTTAATATACGAGTGTCTATTGCTTAGTATTCCTCACAATGCCTCTGACGAAGCACATTCGGTCGATTGGAGGCCTGATCATGGTTGTGACCTTAACATGTTCAGTGAGTTATCTTTACGCCAGTGGACGAGTGGCCAAATTGGTAAAGTTGGACAGCTGTGATGAGACAATAGGCTTGTTCACCGGTTCGAATTTGGGTCACGTCACTTGAATGAAACGTAAGTGCTTAAACATGGCTAACTTTACTACTCTATTTTTAGTGTACGAGTTTTACTAGTGTTTAATTCCAATATACCTCCTGGCGTCAAAGTATATAAATTTTGGCCTATGCCTTCTCGCATACGTCCCATGTTGTTGCCCAGTCATTTTGCTCACAGTAAAAAAATAAGCAGCGTAACCACCATCTCTGTGAATTATGGGTTGCAAACACTAATGTTTAATGGCTTCAAAACAATGGCGACTTTCACAGTAAGTATGTAACCTGATTAGAATAAATTGTTCATGCTTTGCATATTATAATTGTAATACAAAATTCATATAATAACTATGCAGAATAGCAATTTAAAAGCTTACTGTCTTAGCATAACTTTTTTCTAGGTCTGGCATGCCATGAAAAAAACGTTGCCTATGACAAGAGTTGTCGACAGGAAGCCCAGGACACGAAAGCCCAGGCCCAACGTACAAATATTTCCCCAAGCCCTTTGTGTGTTTGTGGGAAGGAGGAGGCAGGACTGGGAGGCAGCCCGGGATGAACAAAATATGGCAAATATTCCCATTTCAAGTATTTGATTGTATCGTACGTACGCAGAAAAATCAGCTCTGACGAGTTGTATAGTTTTATTCTCGGTGTATGAAACTACCATACAGCTCTTCTGACTTCTCTACCTCAATTATTTTTCACGCTAAAAAGTACGAGCTAAAGTAATGATTTAACATGACCCTGTCTTAGCAATGCATTTGGTGTTAAAATGGTATGATCAGTGCCGAATTTTCAAACGTAATGCACAGGTAGCTCCCTATGTTTAGGAATTTGAAATAGGAATAATATTTGTTCTGCACTTACTGGTGATATGTAGCAGAGCAGATGTGTCACAAGGTATCACAGAATGACTCGCCTGTCTTGTTTTTACGCGTTTCGTGCTAATTCGAACTCGACTGACAACACAGTCGAACCAGAGAGATGTTCCTGCTCCATAAATTTTCTCAAATAATTATTAATGATTCGGCGAACACGAGAGCGACAGGACACGCTAGCAACAGTAGTTCCAACAGTATACATTCAATGCTAGCAGCCTACACAACGTGTTGGGAAGTCTCTCCCTCTCATGACAGTTGAGGCGACAGCAGAACAAACAGATTTTTGTGAGGTCTTACTCGTTAGAAATGCTTTCATATTTTTGTATTGACAGTGGTTCGAAGTTTGCGTCGACGTTTTGTTTATACGCAACTTTCCTGTTCTAAAAGAAGCAGCCGCAAGAAAAAAAATCAGTTGCAGAACGAATTATTTCTTATTTTATAGCTCAAACTTCAGAACTCTGACAATACTTTGACTTTTTCCGGAACCCATTTGTCCTGGGCCCGGAGCAAATGGCCCCGCATTAGCCATGACTCGCTCAGTGATTGTCAATTTGTAAATGTGGAGAGTATGTACAAGGTGTAACAGAACTAGTACCAAGAATTTATAGGGTTTGGGAGGAGAATTTGTAACTCTAAAAAGTCCCTATTGAAACACGTTAGATTCGTCCCCATTATAGTTCAGTCTGAGTTTTCAGAGAGCGCCACGTGTTCTATCTGGTAATTCTTTTCTCATTTTTCAGCCCAAATCTAAAGTAAACTAAATTACAACTAAGCTAGGCTAAATAAAAATTAAATACAAGCTAGTTTCGTTTAGTTTAGTTTAATTTTAGGCTAAAAACTGAGTAGAAATTCCCACATAAAACACGTGGCGCCCTCTATAAACTAAGACTGAACTAATGTGAATGTATCCAAGACGTTTCAGTATGGGTCTTGGTCACAAATTCTCCTCACAACCCTATAAATTCTTGCTAATACATAAGGGTCCAGTGATGATTTTCGTGGTGCAACTCCAATCGAAAGGAACCTAATAACCTTTAGGAACATTTGTACATAACAGTTCGATTGACGTTGACATGTCCATTGGAGTTAATAACATTACCAACGTAAAAATGTATGGAATCATTAAACAAAACCAATAACAAAGAAAATCAGTTAAACAAAATCTGTTAATAAATATGACAGGCAGTGAAGCAAACAGACACCACTCTTGAAACTCACCTCGTCGTTGCATGCTTCTACACACGAAGCTGAATCTTGTGCTTTAGATTTGTCCTTATCATTACAGTCGTTTTCACTGTCCTCCAAGACTTCCATTGACACAACGCTTCGATAGTTAAAGGGGCGTCCCCTTCCAACCATGATAGGGCTGGACAAGTTTCTGTTGGCATCCCCAGCCAGGTTTGGGCGCTGGCCGGCGGACGCACGGACTAGTGAAGGTGACAAGGGTGCATCTGGCATCTTGTTCATGTTCCGGTCCATCGTTACCAACTGTCGGACAACAGCATCCATCATCGCCACGTTAGGACCTTCAGATTTCTTGATATCCTTCCCACTACTGATGTTCGGCAAGTGCCCATTGGCTGTCAGCACCTTCAAAAAGCAAACAATAATCACGATTAGGTTGTTAAATAAGAAATCACCCGATTGTTTTTAAGCTGGACACTCTAGAATGTTGACACCTGAAGGATGAATTATATTCAGGGTGGTAGTCCACAAAAAACTGACGACCCAACATTTTCTGAGTCCAATTTTTCTAGTTAGCACCCCTCAGAACCAGGAGAGCATGGAAATCTTCCTGTTTCGTTAGCTTTGATTTCTGTCCTATCCTGGTTCTGAGGGGTGCTGACTACGAAAGTTGAACTTAGAGACTGTTGGGTCGTCAGTTTTTTCTGGACCACCCTGTATTGTTTGCTAACTGTTGGTCTAACTTTTTTTCGACGTTTGCACTAACTCCAGAACTTGGGGAAATCCTTTTAAGGATCATTAACCAGGGATTTATCATGAATTGTAGGAGAAACTTTTTCGCTTTAAGAGCGATCTCTGCATGGAATTCGTTGATCAACGATATTGTCTCGGCCCCGTCGCTTTACATCTTTGGGAAACTTGTAAACAAGTGCGATATGAGGGCTCTCTTACTTCCGACCGGAAAACTGTCCGGAACATTTTATTAAAATCTTTAACAAGTAAATCTTAAACTCGAAGAGCATGCTCTGCATGTGAAAAAGGATAAAATAAGTGGAGATTTCAAAGTGTTTATTTTTTAAAACCATGGTGTGCTATTAGTGGTCCTCCCTGGACCATTGCATTCCCATTTTGCTCTTTATCTCTTTATTTATAATTTTTTATTAAGCAGTAGCAACACAGATTAAGTAATAGGTTTTGTATTATTTTCGATCAGGGCCAGACTAGGCAGAGTGCCTGTCTGCTGATGGCACACATGCGCTATATGCCCTGTTGCTGCCTACGCTTAAATGACAATTGCAAAAATAGAAAAAAAAATCACCAAAAATTTAATGGCGACTCACGTCGCATCACCCAAATAGGTTCGACATATTCACAAAAACAGAAGACAAATCTCACTTTCTGACATGCAATTCGCCTGTTTCGTAATTTTATAGGGATGCAGAGCGCAAACCCGGTAAAACGAAACAAAAAGTTGCATTAGGAAAATTATTGTCTTATTTATTACTTCATCACTTCATCGTGAAGATGAAAGGCAGCAGGCATTTCTTGGATTCATGCAAGGTTCACACTCGTATCTGAAAATGAATATCCCTGACTATCCCCTGATTTTCCCTGACTTATTTCTTCAATATCCCTGACAAAAACACGTGTGCTTTTAAAATTCTTTTTAATTACACAGAGTCAACTGCTCACTCTGCAGGACTGGCATCATAATTACATCTGGATGGCATCTGCACATTTTTCTCAACTTTTTTTAATTTAAATAATGGAACAAGAAGGTATAGTAGCAAAGCGAGTGGAATATGCGATACCACACGGTTCATTTTAAAAACGAAATTCCTAAAATGAAACACGGTTCATAAGAAACGGTTCTAAAAAATCAGTTCATTCTAAAAATGAATATCCCTGACTAAACTGACTTTTCACCAAGTTTCCATTTTTTCCATGACTTTTGCTGACCGTATTGTAACCGGCTTACATGATCGGCAGCACGCAACTCACGAAGCAAACCCTTCGTAGTTCGACTTGCCTCAATCATGGCGGCCTGCCAGCCTTCCAAATACTGCAGACTCAGGAATTGGACAGCTGCCAGCCTCCAGGTAGAGACACGGGTCCACTGCAACCCAGTTGGAAACGGATTGAGCCTGTTCGCCAGTAGCCTCAGGCAAGAGCCTATTGTTCTGCCCCGGCCCAAGCGGGTATAAAACGGGACAGAATTGTGAGCTCGTGTTAGCTGGTGTGTGGGATCTGACTGAAAGGTTGGATCCCTGACTATAGTTTGTTCCACATTATGTTTTCAGAAAACGGACTGTATGACGACTAGTTTCCTTGCACTATGAGTACAAAAACATGTCACTATCACATTTGTACACTCAACAAAGTTACTATTTTTACGAATGGGATGTTTACGGATTTTTTTTTGCACTCGTAGTGGAAGAAAACATGGCGTCATACAGTCAGTTTTCTGAAAGCATAATGTGGAACAAAGTATACGAGGTGCAGCAGAAGGAGAAATTCTGCTGATAGCCTAATATATAGACACTATGTGCGTAGTCCCCTAGCTATGCAGTTAGGAGTGAATTAGGATTGAGCATTGTGCCTTGTGAATAATCGTCCACTTCCTTAGCGACCTTACAGTATTTCATAACCCTGACTTCCCGGGTCGGTATGATCCCTGTAATGGAATAGTGAGGTGAACTGCACAAGAGAATAATTACAGGATAAATTGAAACGAAGAATATATAGCCAGGGGCTCCGTGAATGCCAACATTGCGGTGGTCAACGAAGCGTTAGGCAGTCGGTTAATTTAATAAAAATTACTGAAGTACTTGACCGAAGTACAATAATCGTGGGTCAGCTTATTGACTTAACATACTCTGCACGTTTTCAGAAGTTCATAAATGTTCCACCACATCCCCGAGGACACCTTTTTTTTGGACGGTCAGGAAGGTGCAAAAAGCTGACCCTGCCCGACCTTTCTCTTGAGCGTGTAAATAATGCTGAAGTTTACACTGCTAATGCTAATAATGTATGGCACATGAATTAGGCTGATTTGGTACAATTTCACACAAGAAGAAACAGACAGGAGGTAAAAAGTGACACAATCTACGATGAAATCTTAAAATATCTTGGGTGAAATTGGGCATTGGACTATTAAAAATAATAATAAATCGGAACCTAAATTCTTAAAGAATATTTATTCGGTGAGAAGAAAGACTTGGAAACACATTCAATTTAACCAAACAGTTGAATAAATAAGATTAAAGGAAAGAATTGAAATTCTGGAACAGTAGACTATAATATATCCCTACGTGACAAAATGAGATACTGCACAAGTACGGGCTCGCACGTCAGAAGCAAGAATTAACAGTCAAGATGGCATATCCTATTTTCCGATTCAAGTTACAACTTTTTGTCCAGGTGAGGTTTGTACCTCATACATAGAAGAAAAACACAAATTTTATGCCACGGCAAAGAAAATGCTTTATCTTTGCGATTTTTGGCAGCTCTTATTAATAAATGAACACGCGTGTACACATGCAGTAGAACACCACATATCAAATTAGGGACTTCATAGCACTTTTCTGGGGCTAATTCATGAAGAAAACGTTAGCAAAAATTCATCAACTAGTGTCACATTCTTGTGAGTGGGTTTTCAGATTTTGTAATTGATTCATACGACGAGATAAAGATAGGAAAGTAAAGTCTTTACTCAAGGCTGGTATCATTACAACTGCCTGCTAGCACCAAAGGTGGGCTGCGAGTGCCATCTGCATAACAATCTATCAATGCACTATTATGTGCTCGGCGTATCTCGAGTCCTGCAGCAGGTGTCTTATGAGCGGCTGCGTCTTCTTGGAATAGGCGGCTTTAATCGACGGCCGCCATTGTTTTTGTTACCATCTTGGATATCAACAAGGCACTCTGCTACCAAAATCATACAATCGATTATCTGTGTTCGTTCTGGGGCGAACTCAAGATAAGCCGCGGATACTACAGTATGTTGAGAAGTAAGTCGTTCCATATTATTTCGCAGGGTTCTTAACCGAACTGTCATAGAGATGTGAGAGTCTGAAGGATGAGTTGGAACTAGAATAACTAACCACGCTACACCAACTGTGGAAAAATATCCTGAAAAAATAATCCTAAAGAAAAATCTGGTCACATGGAGTAAGATTACCGTACTATTCCCTAAATTCCATATATATCTCATTTCTCCACATACCTTCTGTGGCGAGGGCTTGTAAGTTGGATTAGTTGACAGATCCACTGACAGCTCCGGGCTTGTCTCCCCATCGGTCTTGGCGTTTGGGTAGCTCCAACCGGATGCTTGTACACGATGTTGGGTGTGATATGGAGGAGCTAAATAGGACAGGGGAAGAAAGGGAGTAATTAGTAAACCAGCCTGCAGTGGAAGATACTGGTATGACAACAGTGTGAATAAAGTTTAAATTCGTCGGCACTGTATATGCTTAGTTCCTCTTTATACTCCAGTAGCAGTATCTCTATCATGTTTATTCCTTCACTTGATATATACTATATATTCTAAAAGTTCTATTAAAACCATTCCATACCATCTTCATTTGGAACCAATTTAGCAGTAACTTCATTTTTACACACATTTCAATAACCTACCAGAGATTGCAAAAACCATCAAGCCAAACTCGTTCAACTCTACCTTACAGAGAGAGACAGTTTGGTACCTTTAATATACAAAAAGCCAAAAAAAAACTAAAAAAAACTCCGCAGAGTATTTCAAAAGTCGATCGTAATCGTTCAAAACTCGTTTTCGCACACTTTCAAAAAGATGATGTCACTAATACCTTGAAATTTTCAACCGAAATACTTTCGTCTTCATCAGGCACACCTAAGATTTTGGCTCTTCTACTGCTACGTTACTGGTTTTTTTTTTTAACTTGGCTAATGCTGTGACCTCTGGTATTTTCAAGCTCAGTTACTCGTACAAGCTCGTCCTGTTGGTTGGTTTTCAACCATTTGCGCTGGAGCAGGGAGCGCAAGTGATTGAAAACCAACCAACAGGGCAAGCTCGAATGAAAAAGGAGCTTGAAAGTTCCAGAGACAACAGTATTAGCCTAGTTAAAAAAAAACAGTGATGTAGTAGAAGAACCAAAATCTTAGGTGTGTCTGATGAAAACAGTAGTACTTCTTTTGAAAATTGCAAGGTATTAGTGATACCTTCGTTTTGAAAGTGTGCGAAAATGAGTTTTGAACCATGTACGATCGATGTAGAAGAGTTTCAAAGTAATTACAGAAACGATTTTTTTCAGTGTTTCAAAAGCTTCTGTTGAGCAAAAGTCACTTTTCGATGAGACCCACGGATTCCATCTACAGAGTTAGACAACAAACTTATATCGCGTACGCTAAGAATCAATCACCTCGTGGACAGAACAAGCAGACACGCGTTGAAGGTGACTTCACTTCTACTCTTTGGAACACTCTGCTGAGTTTGCCGAGTTCTGATTGTAGATTTGGAATACACTGATGGCTGAGTAGCAATGTATAGCTTACTTCACCAACTAAACTACATCCTGAAGGATGAATTTGGCTGAATTTGGCTTGGTGCTTTTGGAAGTCGCTGTTTGTTCGGTACTTTCATAAATTTACCCATAATTATTACATAGACTTTACAATGAGTCAGGAGCTTTTAGTAGTGAATCAAAACTAAATTCATCCTACACGAGAGAATTTTTGGCACAGGAGCAGTTCAGTTTATATCAGACGAAAATGTAACATGAATCAAAACCGCACACTTCCAGTACCCCCTTTTATCTGCCCAGGAATCTATCTGTAGTCTGTATGTATTTCTCCACGATAACTTTTGAAGCCATTGCCTGATTCATGTCAAATTCCATGTTTTCAATGCCATATTTGTGGATTTAAATTTGAAGATGAGATGAAAGGTTGATGGATACTAGGGATGTGCGAGTAGAAAAATTTTAATTAGAGTCGAGCCGAGCCGAGTTTACAACAGAATAATCGAGTTTCGAGCCGAGTTCAAGTATTTGATGGAAATATTTTGTTTGCACGTTTCTCTTTAATTTGTTAAGATAATAAGAACAAAGGTGGTGCTTAGCCGACTGTGTGGGTCATGGTTTTCTAGTTTTAAGGATATAACTTGACAAGGTTTCAATTATTGACTTTTAATCCAAACCACTGGACAGCTCTCATCGAAACGATCGATTTGGCATACTGGATTGTCAAAATCGGTCAAAAATTTACGAAGTTATCGCATTTTCGCCGGATTTGAGATTTTCGAGTACGGATGCGAGCATCGAGCCGAGTTCGAGTACAAGTTTCATACTCGGCTCGGCTCGAATTTTTCGAGTATCGCACATCCCTAATGGATACTATTAAAAGGCAAGTAGACAATGCAACACTCGCAGTATGTTAAAACATTTGTTTCGTAAACTTTCAACCATCTCTTGTGCTTCCTCTGTTAAGCTACGATAAAAAAACATGGTGAGGTAAAACCTATCAACACAAACCATTCAGTCAACCAGCAAAAATGTTTACGGGGGAGAAACGAGCAGACAAAATGAGGTAGTCACTAACTAACGACGAATTAATTAGGAGAGAAACACACAAAGAAATATCGTTTATGCTATTCCATGCTCAGTAGCCTACATTTACCGTAGAATGTAGCAATTTCATTCATTTGGCCAGACAAAAAAAGCTTAAGGATAAAAAAAAAATTAAGAATATAGGGTTTCCGGACATTTTCACCCTCACAAACAAACTAATCAGACATCATTAATACGATATTAGTCTCCTCTATGATCGGGAAATTAATTGGAAATAACTGTCCACATAAAATGAGACCTAAAAACTCATCACATCTTTCTATTATCAAGAATTGAAAGGGTTGGGGAGGAGAATTTGTGACTGAGACTCCCTCTGATATGTCTTAAGATTCATTCCTATTAGTTCCATCTAAGTTTATAGAGGGCGCCATGAGTTTTATATGGGAATTTCTACTCAGTTTTCAGCCTAAAATTAAACTAAACTAAACGAACTAACCTATAGTTAATTATTATTTAGTTTAGCTTAGTTGAAATTTAGTTTACTTTCGATTTGGGCTGCAAAATGAGCAAAAATGAGCGTGGCCCCTTCTGAAAACACTAACGGAACTAATAGGAATTAATGTAACACGTTTCAATTAGGACTTTTTAGAGTTACAAATTCTCCGCCCCAACCCTATAAATTCTTGCTATAATTAATGGTTATAGACCGTCTACTGACATTCAATCCATACACCAACCATATGGTTCCACGGCAGGGATGGATACAACTCCATTTCATTGGATTTGTGTCAATTACCTAGACAAGAAGCCAAGAGAAAGCCATATCCATTTCTACCTAAATACCTGATAAGCAATTTCATTCCTGATCAATTCCATGAGTCAAAGTCATTTCCAACCAAGTCACTGCCATGTTTTGATGAATTCAATCATTGCCACATTCTGTATTTGCTATTTCAAAATCATTTCCAATAAATTAGTTTTTGCGTCTTATTCTGACAAATAAATTCTAATTCACTAATCTGCTGTTGATCCAGTCTCAGTTCGACTCAGTTACCAGCTGATTCAGGAAATGTTTTGACCAATTCCGGCCAATTCCACCCAATTCAACCCAAGTCCAGCATAATTTCAGGTAAATATTGACAAACTTAATTTGTTATTGCAGAAAGTTTGGACGATTTTGGTGAATTTAGGGGCTGAAATTGGGTGAATTGATTTGAATTTTGCGGAGTTGGCCTGAATTTCTGGTTGAATCAAATCAGGTTTGATTAAATAAACTGCGGTAGCCTACATTTGTTGTGGAGTACAATATGGATCTTTTGAAGCCAGGTTTAGCCAAGTTCAGTGTGAAAATGTTGCGCACTGGATAAAAGTTTTTAGTTATGGCACACCTCCGAATAGTCCTTTCAATACGCTACGAGGGGATCATGTAAATGGACCTCCGGCTGATATGATTTGCAACAAATAAAAATCAAACCAAACCTAGGCAATGCCAATTCAATGGATGACTTGGCAAGTCAAGTCAACCTGAGCACAACATGGGGTGAATTGATGGTCATCAAGTCGGTTTAGAATTTCTGCAAATGTCCAAATCAAGTCAAGAGGAATTGAAGATTAATAAGAAATCAATTCCACGACTTCATTTCCATTGATTCTAATTGTCTAACACAGAATCAATTCCACCAAGTCCATAAAAGTGGAATTGAGTCAATCAATTCCAAGTCCGAATTGACTCGTGCCCATCACTGCTCCATGGCATACCTGTTATTGTCTGCGTGGCGTATCTTGAGTCCTGCAGTATTTTTTGAGCGGCTACGTCCTCCTGGAGGAGGCGGCTTTAATCGCTGGCCGCCACTGTTTTTGTTACCATGTTGGATATCAACAAGACACTCTAATACCAAAAACGTACAATCGATGATCTGTGTTCGTTGTGTGACGAACTCGAGATCGGCCGTGGACACTATAATCATCTGTTAAATTACATCGAACGGCCTTTGCTCACTTCCCCTTTTTCTCTTTGGCTTAGTCGTTCGCTTCCAACGTTGATTTGTCGTCAAATTCTAACGTAATTACAACCACGAGCAAAGCGCCAGAATCATGGTGGTGGGCGTTAATTTTGGCGCGAAATCAACCCTGCATTATTCATTATCTCTGCCTGGGGCCAAAAGGAGCACACGAGGATTAAGAAGCACGGGTTTCCGAACTGCAAGCCTTTCACTACTCAACCCCGAACCCTCCAGAAAATGGTAATGCCACTTGTTTTAATGGTACCTTTCTCGCTACAAGGTGCACGCAGCCCCAAAAGGTCATTTGCAAGGTGCACACGTATGCTCTTAATGAAACAGGTTTCCACTTTAGTTAATGGCACACTTTCTATGTGAAGAACAATCTAATGGATTTCTTTGGATACACAGTTGTTCTTGTTCTTCTACATCTCGAGTTAGGCGCGAGAAGAGTCGAGACCGCTGCCAAGTATGACCGCGTAGCAGAAACAAAAAAACAAAAAAAATCAGAGGGTTCTTCAGATGAATTCTAATAAAAACAACTCTGCACAATTTTTAATTTGGTGGTAGCTGTGGAAGTGGCAGTCCCGGACAAGTGAAATTTGCTGGTAGTTACGGACTTGTACGATTTGGTGGTAATTACAGGCAAGTGAAATTAGGGTTTAAGTAAAATTTGATGTTGATGGGATTTCCGGATTAGGTGAACTTAATAACACTCTAGATAAGGGAAAAATGGTGGGACTTTCACAAAAGTAAATCTTGGTGACAGTTTTGGAAAAAGAAATAATTTACGGTAGTGCCAGGTAAGTGAAATTTAGTATTAGTAACGAACCAGTGAAATTTAGTGCTTATTAGGAACAAGTAAATTTACAAGCTCACAAATTTGTGTGGGCTCCATTCTACTGAATGTTAGACACCCATATTTAAGCCTATTAATGACAGTTGATCACTTAAAATCAAGCTGCTCTCACCCATAAAGATGTCTAGACAGACTGTTTCGCCCTTGTTTGGGCTCGTCAGTAGAGAATACTCTGTGGATGTGCGCATCGGCACCTTGCTGGTGGTGAATTAACAAGCTCAAAACCGGACTGGATTCAGCAAGCTAAAAAACAGAAACTACGACTTGTGTGGGCTCCTTTCTACTGAATGTTAGACACCCAGATTTAGGCCTATTAATG
>JAHWFP010084875.1:0-37430 GCA_023313725.1 Lithobius niger
TGGCCAATTTTTGTTAGGTTGCTCAATACAAAGTACTTGTTTTACTAGCATTTTATAATTATCTTTATTATTATTATTATTTGTAATTTTAAATCTGTTGGTAAAACTAATATCGAACGAATAAAACTTGCGTGAGTTTTCCTGTTAGGGATTTTTTTTTAAATCGGAGAATTAGAGGCTAGGAGGAACAATCCGCCCTTCCCTCCCTGGCCAGTCCGCCACTGTAAAAATAGGACATCATTCGCTTTGTACACTCGTTCAATAAGAAACAACACCACAAATAAGTGTAATAATATACATAAAATACATGTAATATATCGCATGCGTGCCTCGCATTCAATGTACCGTCCAGATACCAGCGTAAAAATTCGGTGTACCATCCAAATTGCCGCCAAAGGTAAGTGACGACTCACTTTGTATTGTGCTTCGCCGAAATCCGCAGTTAGACGCCGCAATTTTTCGTATGAGCGCACACCTTTACGATGACATTTGGCTGACGTCATTCACAGATCGTAGACCATCGGGCGACGGTTTTTCGCTTAAGGATCTTGTCAGACATACTTCAAACGTCTTATGTATATTCCGTGGAGCATAATACCTTTTGTACTTGCGCACTGCAAGTGACCCACCCACCTACTTGAATTTCGTCAGATCAAAATTGAACAAATGTGTCTGGTTTTTGAGATGTCGCTGACGTAAATCGCGTCCAGCCGTTTTTTGGCCACAACCGCATTAATTCGACGTGTGACTCGTCGAATTAAAACGATGCAAACATTAATTTATAAAATCGAACAGCTATTGGAAAATTCGTTCAAACGTTTGCCTGTACTGGGATAAATTTCGCTAAGAGTGTCACAGTTGAACTGTAGCTATGGGTGTTTTACCCTACTCGTCGGACTTGAGTTTCTCCAACATTTTGCACTTCATGACAATCATTATGGCATCTGCCATCCCATAATCTCAAAGTGGAAGTAAAACCAGGGTTCTCTACAGTACGTCTTTCTTTTTTGCTTAAAAACAATAAAATTTGGCGTTTGGTGTCTCAGTATTGCTAAGCAAGCGACTCAACTATTTTACTACGAATATGAAAACAAAAAGGAACTAGTTTTCTGCTTAAGGTAAGATTTAATCATTTAAATGATCCGAAGGACAGCAAAAGGACACAATCTTTCATCTAAGGTTTCAGATACTGCAGTATTGCTGTACTGTTTAGTTCACGTGAAATCTTACTACAGTATTCAAACGTTTTTACCATTATTACTTTTGCACACGATAGATCAGCTAATGGTTGGTGCATTCTACTTGGCTAAACGACATCACTGGGAATTGCGTTAAAACTTAATCGTCTTAGTGTGTTTAGCACAGCTCCACATGTGATTCAGGGTTCGTGCGAGTCCTTAAAAACTTGGAAATGTCCTTGAAAGTAATAATGAAATTCCATGCCTGGAAAAGTGCTTGAAAGTCTTGAAAAATTAAATATGTTTCATCAGTAGGGTGATGCACGGAAAGTAGACGCCATGACTGAAGAACACTGAAAAAGTTTAGCCAAGAAAGTAGTCGAGTGTGTAGCCTTATATTATTCTTCGCTTATTTGGGCATGAAAAGTTTTGAAACTTAATCTCTGGCTTTAATTGTATTTACGTGTGTAATGGTTGGATACAGCAGTAGGGTTTCACGTGAACTTAACAGTACAACAACACTGCAGTATCAGGAAAGATTTGAGTCTCCCTTTGCTGTTTTGACTTCGGATCAGTTAAACCTTACCTTAAGCATCAAACGAGTTTGTTTTTGTTTTCTAATTCGTCATACTTTGGCATACCATGCAATTTATATTAGCTTGTTTTAACGTTTTGTATCTTTGTAAATTACGTTTTGCACAAACCAATATGGAAATAAATCCATTAATCTTTATTCTACGTCTTGCAGCTTACGAATGCTGATTGGCATTGTAAAACAATCAATCTGGTCGTTTAGAACTCTCTAACTCCTGAACCACTTGACTAATTGGAAAAGGCCACACGCTCTCCAAGTCCAACAAAGCATATATAGTGCAGTAGGTACGTCGCAATATATGGAGGAACCCTGCATTTTGTGATTGGAAAGTCCCACTTTGCATACTTGTACTTCATAACAAGACAACGTTTTTAGGATAGACAGCCATCTCCAAACCCATGTACAACACAAAAATGGCGGCCATTAATATTAATATCTCGGCCCACTCTAATGCGATGTTTAATTTTTTGGCCTGAAAGGCCTCAATTAGCACTACATTTTTTTCCTCACAATATTTGAAAAATAAAAACAGTAATTAAATATAATGGCCGCCATCTTAGTTTGTATTAATGTGAATATCTCAGCTCCCTCTAACGCGACTTTCAATATTTGTTTTTCTCTGAAACGCCTCAATTTTTACTACATTTTTTCCTGCAAACATGATCGTTTGCAAAACATTTGAAAAAACAGTGAGTCATAAAAAAATGTAATAATTACCACTACATATTTATGCCGTAAACATGATCGTTTCCACAATATTAAAAAAAAACAGTAACTAAATATAATTAAATGTAACAATTAGCACCACATTTTTTTCCTGTACACATGATCGCTTGCACAATATTTGAAAAAAAAAAAACAGTAAATATTATTTCTGTACTTTTAACATTTTTTATTGGTTGTTTGTTATTACATGTTTTATACACCATAAAGTTAAATTGAGTGTCAACCTGCAGCTGTCTTAACAGATTGGATGAATGTTGTGTCTGTCAGATAAATACACAAAGCCCCGAAAAACACAAAGCAAAATCACTGGTTGGTGCTGGATACAAAAGTCTTGGTGACAGTCTAACAGCGTTTGACCCTGATTAAATGCAGTACCTTTAAGTATGAACATTAAGAGATTTGATGAAGGTGGTGTCATTAGACACCAAGACTAAGCAAGAATTCTGTACCCAGCAGTGCACCAATCAGTGATTTTGCATTGTGTTTTCCTGGGCACACAAAGTCGTCTCCATTATTTATCTGACAGATACAAGTATACAACATTCATCCAATCTGTCAAGGCAGTGCAGGTGGACGTACAGGTTCAGCCAGCCGGAGGTGCTTTGCAGCCATATTTATTAGTGATCATTCATCATATCATTATACCAGAAACAGTATTAGAATATATAACTTCTGTGACACTCAATTTAACTAACTGTCGTCCGTATAAAAAAAATGTATAACAATCAATAAAAAATGTTAAAGGTAGCCGAAAGAAAATTATATTTAATTAATGTGTTTTTTCAAATATTGTGCAAACGATCATGTTTACAGGGAAAACTGTAGTGCTAATTGAGGCCTATCAGACGAAAAAAATATTGAAAATCGCAATAGAGGGAGCTGTTATATTAACGTGTTATGCACGTGTTAAATGCTATGGACGTTTCCGTTTGGCCGTGTCAGTATGGCTAAGCGGTAGGACCTCGACCTTTGGTTTCAAATGTCGTGGGTTCGATTCCCCGCTCAGTCATTCTGACATTTAGGTTCAAAAGGCAACGTAAATCGGTTTGCTTCTGTATTTATTTTTAAAATAGAAACCAAGATGGTGGCCATTATATTTAATTAGTGTTTTTTTTTTTCAAATATATGCAAACGATCATGTTTACAGGAAATAATGTAGTAATAATTGAAGCCTTTAAGACATAAAAAAATATTGAAAATCGCATTAGAGGGAGCTGAGATATTCACATTAATACGAACTAAGATGGCGGCCATTAGATTTAATTACAGCTTTTTTTTCAATTATTGTGCATACAATTAAGTTTACAAGAAAAAATAAGGTGCTAATTGAGGCCTTTCAGACAAACAAAAAAATTAAACATCGCTTTAGAGGGAGCCGAGATATTAATATTAATGGCCACCATTTTGGTGTTGTACGTGGGTTTGGAGATGGCTCCCTATCCTAAAAACTTTGTCTTGTTATGAAGTACAAGTATTTTACAATACTTATCCCCTTAATATACTAAATTTGAGTGGAAAATATTGAAAGACGGAAGAGAAATTAAGCACCGAAATTTCGGCCTTTATAACATGGGAGGTTGAGGTCAGACCTTACCGATCACAGATGCCATATCCTAATTAAAGAGTGATGGTAAAAGCATTCATATGACGTTACTGACAGTTTTTGAGGTCAACCACATGTTCTACATGTATTGATACCGTAATTTTCTTTTCTAAATTGTGTAGTAGCCGGTCTCTAATTGTAGCCGGGTCAAAATGGCTTGATTTTTAATTAGTACCCCATGCTACAAATAGAGGATTTACAGTAAATAGATTTCAGTTTGGAATTGGCTTAGACGTTTATATTCTAATGGCCTCAAATTGTGTCTGATCAGGATTCTTGTACAGCTTGTTACTTTTTGTACTTACGAGTGACTGTTTCAAAAAAAAAATGCCAATTCACAACAATTATTTATCTGCCCTTTGAAATAAAAATAATATTGGACGACTGGCGTTTATCATACTCTACCATCCCCATTGGCAGTGAGTCTTTAAGCGGGTGTCAGCTGATCTTCTTACATTATAAACCAAAGTCGGTTCACCCACGTTTCACCGACTGCCGCTTCGCCGAAACCGTTTCGCCGACCGCAAGAAATAAAAAAATTTAATGCAGGTAGCTAAAAAATTTCATAGCCTTACTTGGCCACTTTAAGAAATAATTATTTGCTACAATTTGTAGCTTATTTACTTAAACAGTGGAGTAACAATTTATAATGAACCTTATTTTGACAAGAAGCTAGCAATGCGCTACGATTTTAACATGCCCCGTTTCTTTGCATGTGTGGGTGGATGTAGCTCTCTTTCTCTTCCTGTGACGAAGTAGCTTATTCAAAAATTGTCGTGTACGTCGATTAGAATTTGATGTGTGGGTGGATAATGATACCAGAAACTGACTGAAAGAACAAAACAATAACACTTTGGGGTTTGTGCTCCCTAAAAAAAAATGCTTCGGGATGAGAAGGGCCCTGTAGTGTCTCGTGTAGAGGTCGACCGAATTTCGGTTTCGGTTTCGGCACCGAAATCGTCTAATTTTTGGTTTCGGTTTCGGACAAAAGTTATAGGTCAGTTTCGGTTTCGGCCGAAAACGAATAACTAGCTTCGGTTATGGTTTCGGTTTCGGTTGAATCCTATGCTGCAGTTTCAGTAAAACCGAAACCAATTCCCCTTCTAGCAGAAGCCAATTTCCGCGTAGTCTAACTAGGCCCAGGGGCACCGACATCCAGTTCCTGCTTTATTCTGCCATGCCCATCAATAATAAATACATTTTTTTCAATACATATTTAATCATATTTATAATGGCATCGTTGCACTGCAGGGAATTTATGCTTTAATTGCCTTTATTTACGTTTTCAAGCAAGGCTTATACTCATTGAATCAAACTCTTTTCTGGTGCTCTGGATCTCCCTTACTGACACGACTTAATCGTTTAAAAATAAAAAAAAAACTAGCAAGCAGAAATAAAATGCAAACGACAGTTGCTCAGCCTAGTGGCAGAAAAGAGGTAAACCGGTCTCTGCCTCCCAGTCTAGTCTACGTCAGTGAAAAACCCTACACACTCGTGATTTACTGATTTTATCCTTACTTTTTGTCTAATGATTAAAAGTGATATTATTAATGTTAGGTTTTGGTTCCGGTTTCGGTAGTGGTTTCGGTTTCGGCCGAAACCAATTTAATGGTTTCGGTAGTGGTTTCGGCCGAAACTGAATTGCCAGTTTCGGTAGCGATTTCGGTTTCGGCCGAAACCAAATCTCCAGTTTCGGTAGTGGTTTCGGTTTCGGCCGAAAGTGAAAAACTTGGTTTCGGTCGACCACTAGTCTCATGCTCGTGTCGACAAGTAGTGTCATCAGCCAACCCCAGACCGGGGAGGGGGGAGGGGGGAAATAATTCCCCGACAGGCGGGCAATGAACATTTTTGGCAATTCGCAGTATTAAACTTCATTGTATCATTCGTTGACTTGTATTGTTTTTGCGAATTTCATGTATTTAACAAACAAATCACAACAAAAATCTATTTAACCTTGAAACGTTCTATATAAAAAAAATTAGGGAATGTATGTCCTGTTTTACAAATGATGGGCGCACGTTTTATATATATATATATTTTTTTTTTTTGAATAAATTTCTTTTGAGCCTTTAAGTCAGCCGAAGCAATTTAATAATTTAATGCTCGTGTGGCTGAACCGGCTCAATTTTGAACATTACCAGACTTTTTAGAGAAAAAGAACTTGAAATATCTGGTAAAGGGAGCTCTGCCCTCCAAAGCCAGAAAGACGAATCTACAAAAAGTCAACTTTTCAGGAGAGCCATTTTGCGTAGTTTGTTCCAGCCGACCTACTAATTAGCAACTATATGAGTTGAGATTAAGCAGAAAGGAAGTCTGACCCTTTAAGATAATACTATCAAAATTTTAAAACCAGCCTCGCATAAATTCAGGAGTAAAAGCAGTTTCGTTTTTTTGCCATTCATAATTTTTGAATTAGTCGCTTCATTCAGGTTGGCAAAAAGACGAAACAGGGAGTTTCGTCTTTTTGCCAGACCCAGGATTAGTTCATGAGAAAACGTAAGTGTAGGAAAAATAAAAGCACGTTTTTTTTTTATTTTAAAATCATCTTTGGAGATCGAATTGGGAAACTTAATACTATTACAACGAGGGTAAAGTGCCCACAGCTGCACGAAATTTTAAAAAAAAATCAATAGTACGCTTGTTTTGTTTCTGTATTGGATAAGAAAAATTCCTTCACGTCACCTTAACTGCCCTCAAAATCTGGCATATTTTCCAAAAGGCTTTTCTGTTTATGTCACTAACTTAGAAACAATACCTGATTTTTTTTATTGTTGTTTAGTCCTGTAGGCTACGAGGTGATTGTAGTTGGAGACATAATTTATTCTTTAAGCAGTCAAGGTATTTGTATTCTCCAGACACTGAAGTTTTATAGAATGTCTTCTTTGCCTATCTTCTAGCCTCAGTTATCATGAAAATGTGGTTTGCTTGGCAACTTAAGAGAGTTTGTATTCTTCGAATCCATTTTCACAGTTACTAAAGTCCTTCGTAGGTACTGCTTTCATGGTAGTACCGGATTCAGTGATGCAGAATTTATGAAATTCGAAAAGTCGACCAGTTTTCTGTCCTTCCTTGCTAACTCTCTCTCTCTCTGTATATATACATATGCATATACATATACATATTGGTGATCTGAGTTGGCTGCACAAAAAGTATGACCTGTGCTTTCTTATATTTAGGGCGAATGTAGTTAATAGATATTTCATCAGAAAACATGACTAAACATGGGTAACATGGGTTAGATTGTGTTCAGAAGAGTCATTTTTTTGTTTTGGATTCCTTAGTTTTCTAGTCATAGTAATATTTGGTATTCATCTCTGATGAAAAGGTAGAATTTCCAAAAAAACATTCGCAATGTCCAGTGACTGGCGGTCCTAATACACCTTAACTGTTCCAGTGTGACAGTGTTGTTTGCTATACGATTAAATAAAAAAAAGTTTAAGTCTATTTCCCAATTTTTGTTAAGCCGCATATCATGTCATTATTCGTTCGATAAAAAACACTTGACAACCCCTACCCAACTACCTTGAGTAAAAATATTCATGAGCCACCTCGAATGGTCCCACATTCGTCTTTCCCCACATGATTTTCCCGAATCCAACCCCTTCCTCGCCCCCCCCCCCCCAGTTCGTAAATTCTAACTCATTACACGAACTAATACGATTAAAGACGGATAGCCGAGGCTCAACAATTCAAATAAATGCAGATGCAAACCGGGTTACGTTGCCTTTTGGACTTATACGTCAGACTGCCTGAGCGAGGAATCAAAGGTCGTGGGTTCGATTCCCTGGTCAGGCAGTCTGACATACAAGTCTAAAAGGCAACGTAAACAGGTTTGCACCTGTATTTATTTAACTAATAAGATTGTGGTAGAAATAAGCAATGTGTTGCAGTGCCCTTCCTTCCATATCCTTCCTTAATTTGCTTGCTTAACGTCTCGTAAATACAAATAGCATACCAAATCTTGTGATACTTCATGAAGTTGCAAGGATAAATATTATCGGGTAAAATAGGAAGTTGTACGCAATATGTATCAGATAACGCAAAAATAATCGCGTCATTCTAAAACATGGATTGTGGTGGGAATATATTTATATCTTCAAGTAAGTTGTTGTTATCCCTTAAAAAATGTGCAGTACTTCATGTGCCTTTCTGTTAGGAAGTTCAGAGACATCACACGGCAAATTGGTTAAAACTCACATTAAAATAAATTTTCTCTTACCTTTTAAAAGGAAATTCAATTTTTAGTTCTATTTAGCTGTCGTCATGCGCACGACGTGCCTTGGACTTGAACGAATCTGAATGACCGAAGCGCCTCTGATGTTTAGTGGCTCAAGGAAGAAATACGAATGTGAACTTTTTATGACGCACGATTTATGGCAAAAAAACGAATATGACATTCGTCTTTCTGGCAACGGACATCAAAGGTGAAAATGCTAGATACGTCTTTCTGCCTGGAGAATTAAGTAAATGAGCATCAGATACGTTTTTCTGCCATCCCTGAAATTCGGTGAAAAATTGAAAATAGCCAAAATACTGGTTAACCATTGTATAGAGCATGGCTTCATTAGTCGTATAAGCCTAAAATGTGCAGATTCGTCTTTTGTTAGATTCGTCTTTTTGCCTTTGGACGGCAGAGCTGCCAACTCGGTTTGTTGCATACGTAAATTAAGCACCATTTCAAGTTATCGAATCGAAATGTTTTGCTCCTTTCTGATTTAATGCCATTGCTTAACGAATCGTAGAACTGTTTGCGCGTTGAAGTCGCTAAAATAACTTGAGAGTCGGCGAAACGGGATCATATCGTTTCGTAAATTCGGCGAACCGGGAGTCGGCGAAACGAGAGTGTACCACCGAAGTCTCACAGCAGAAATGTGGCAACGGCAACGACCCCCCGACGAAAACGGGCGAGTGTGTCAATTGAAGAAGTTGAAATTGGTACATTGTTGCCACGACTAACAATTTGCTCTGCGCGGTCATCGCAGAGGCATGTCTTAAATGACGCCATGCACGAAGGTCAGTTATTTTTTACACGGTATACGGATTGCTCAAGCCAAAGCGATACTCTGAGAGTGGGGAGTAGGCCCTGCACGACTAATGCCCGTGATGTGGGGGGCATTGCGTCTTTGACCAATAAGCATATGATTACCCATTTAACATTGCAGAAGTTAAAGAGGCATGCCTAATTGGAAGTAATTTTGGATTAGTGGCACTTTCTCATGTTATGTGTTTAGCCGCAGCGAGCGCAAGCGAGGTACATAATTTGAAAAAAATTATTCAGCAAAACGGGCGTTAGTCTATACATGTCTGACCATTATAATGTCTAAATGTTCGTGTTTAAATGTTTTATAGGTTTCGTGTGCCTAAAATTTCGTGAACGGTATTCGGCTAAACGGGATTGGCCCCTAAGGCAAAAGCTGTTCATCTCCTTTCGATTTAGCGAAACGACAGGAAGAGACAGGATGGAGAAAAGGGGGGGGGGGATATGAGAGGGAGAGGATTGGAGGAAAGTGAGAGTATTACAGAAAAAAAATGACAGTGGACTGTACGTTCAGGCAACACTCAGCGAAATCAGGGAGTGCACAAGCCAAAGCGATAAACTGGGAATGGGCAGGAGGGCCTCAACAGCAAATGCCCGTGTTTGGGGCAGTGCGTCTTTAAGCCAAGCTCTTTAGAAAAAAAAAGAGATTGGAAGGGTTGTGAGGAGTGGGGGCAATACGTCTGTTGCCATTAAGCATATGATTACGTATTAACTGAACCATAGAAGGTAAGTTTTTTTAGGTAAGAGTACTCCAACAAGCGAAAATTGCCTGTCGTGTTCAACGTTCAGGCAACACCGACCAAAAACTGCGAAACAACCACGGGTCAAAACAAACCACGGCCGAAACAAATCCCTGGCGAAGCCGGGTAAAATGCTAGTAGCAAATATAACGTCCTCCGCCCCCATTGATCCATCCTACACACGGAAAATTCGGTTTCGACAATTTCACGACAAAAAAAAAAAGAGTAAAATTTTCAATTCATGGCGAAAAAAAAACTTAAAACTGTTGGAAATAAAGGACCAACACATGCTACGTAGGCCCTTGAGCGTTTCGTCCAAGTTAAGCATAAGTAAACAAGTCTTCAGACATTTTTAGTTTAGTATTGTCCCTTAGTACAGCGCAGCGAACACCACTTGGTATCTTGTTTGGACCCAGGGCAGAATTTTTAAGTAGGCCTATTGCGGCATTTTTTTTGGGGGGAGCGCCACAACGATCGTGCGTGAGATCAGCTATAAATGCTAGTGCGAGTTATAGTGCGAGTTTTGCCGGCGCTTCGCGTTTTACGAAAATTTCACTAAATGCTGCAGCGCTATCCATTGTTAGGGCAACGACTCGCTTTTGCATTCTCGCAGCTAGAAGCTAGAAATCACCTCAAATTCCAACATGGCGGCGGTTTTATGTCTGTCGCCTCGCAACGAAAACAGCAAATAACGTGAGTTCAGAAGCGTTTGGGAAAATTGTTTCGTCATGAGGAATTCTTTATATTATTTGCACGGATTATAAGACTGCAAGTATTCACTCAAACGATGTCGGATTTTGCTAATCCATTTAGCGTTGTTACCATGGCAATGTCACCTTTGCCATCGCGATTGAGTTCTAGCTGCGAGAATGCAAAGGCGAGTCGCTGCATAAAACGCGTCCTTAGGGCGCCTTTGCATTCTCGCAGCTAGAAGCTAGAAATTATTTGAAATTCCAACATGGCGGCGGTTTTAGCTCTGCCAGCTCGCAACGAAACGAGTCAATAATTGAGTATAGAAGCGATTACGAAAATTGTTTCGTCTGGAGTAATTCTTTATCTTACTGTCATGAATTATCAGACTGCAAGTATTTTCTCAAACGATGTCGGATTTAGCTAATCCAGGAAGCGTTGTTAGCATGCCTACGACACCTATGCCATCGCTATTTAAATTTCAGCTGCGAGAATGCAAATAAGGCGAGTCGTTACCTAAAGGCGCCCTTACAATTACGTTAAGCGGAGTCTACGTTGCACAGCTCAGTCTAAATAACTTCGAAATTCCGCATCCTGTCAAGAGATGTCGCTATAAATAAGATGTTGCTATCAAAGAGCAGTTCCGAATTTGACAGTGGCTCGTTTTTTTTTTGTTTTCAAATTTCGGAGAATTGTTCAAGGCGTTTATCACTAGTCAACATATTTTCTTAGTATTGAGTGAGTATGGGGCGACAACACACTGTCTCAAGTGCAAGACGTCCCTGGTCCGAGCCTGATCACAGAAATCTCTGACATTTTCAGGAAACGAAGGCTGTGATGCCTCGTGCTCATGTCGATTGTGGCGTGTAAAAGATCCTAAGAATTAATTTAGTGCAGTCCAACATCACTGCTATTCGTGAGTACTGACTTGAAAAAAAGTTTCGTTACTGTCGAGGATTCAGTGCAAAAAAAGAAAAGGGAGGGGAAGGAATGAAAGAAGCAGAGGAGGGAGGGGGAGGAGGGAGGATTAACAATATAGGTGCAACTGCCCCTCACTCCCCACTTCGGGGAAACTGCCGTTCCCCTCCCCAGATATAATCAAGTCAAATAAAAAATAAATAAAAAAAGGACGAGGCCCTTCTGAAGCAAATCCCCAAGATTCTTCAATTTTTATCCAAAAGAATAAGGAAAGTAGTAGCTGTTGGTTTGGAAGTGCTGAGCGGTTGACCGCCAGTGAACAACTCTCCCAAATGTCAATTAATGTTAATTAATTTTAATTCTTCGTTCTTACAAAATCTCAAGTCCAAAGAGCAACGGAAATGGATTACTTTTAATTACTTTGCTTTTGTAACGTAGCATAAGTTATACTGCCCTGCCAGTTTTCCGTGACCCGTAAAAGAACATAAAAATTAGGTGGTGGGTGGGTGGTGGGGGGAAAGATTAAAAACTTTCTGTACGAGTTTGGGGAAGGGCAGTTTCCGAGCAAAAAAGAGCGGCATTGTGGTTGAGCCTACAGGCGGTAAGAGCTTCAAGGGACATAAATCCCTGTTGGCTTTCCTGCATGATTCAGTTTTGCGACATTAGTTCAAACGTATGTACATGTTGCCAAAACATTAATTTTCTTGTTTTCTCTTGAGTGCGAGGTGATTTCGCAACATTAACTCTAACCTGTGTAAATGTTGCAAACGCTATCTCATCGGGTCGCACCATATACCGGAAGGATTTATGTCCTTTTAAATCCTGCCCGTGTTTGGTCTTGTATTATTTGTTCAGCTAACAAGGATTTAATTTTTTTTCTTGACATTTGTTTTATTAGTGCAATATGACTGGTGTTTTCAATCAATCATTTTTGTTTTTTTTTAATTATAATTTCCCTACCTGTCCGTTGATTTTGTTTTGCAAGCTGAGTGCCGGGAGAGATGTCCTTCGAGGTTTGGCCACGCCGCTTGTACTGGACATCCTTCGCCGACGAAACGCTGCCATTTTGGTGTCTGTTGATAGTGATGCAGATTGCGAAGCGCACAGGCAAGCTTCCAGGTATTTAGCCGCCAAGACGCCGGCCAGGCCGAGCAGATAAGCCAAGTAGGGTCGGGTGGAGGCGGGCAGCCACGTGAGTGCGAAGCATGCCAACGAACGTAACGCTAATATACAGGCTACGACGCACGCGCTCCCACCAACGCTCAAACTGGAGAAACAAGTGGCCGTGAGGAGCGCCCCGAGCAGCACGACATGCGACACAAGGCAGTCCACGTGCAGAGCAAACGAAGGGGTGAGGCATTGAGATAAGGCTTCGCCGGCCAAACAGCTCAGCCACAACAAATATATAGAAGTAGAAGACCACGACGATCGAAGATAAACTGCTAGCCAACAGTGTACGGACACTATGAGAACTGGAACTGTCAACACATTCGAGATGATGTCCACGAGGCCACCCCAACAGCAACAGGCGACACTAACGAGGAGGCACGCGCCAATATAAGATGACGACCTCGCTTGGCCACAAGGCAATGCACGCACAAGCACGTGCGCGTAGTCTGGAGGAGATGAATGGCCCATCTGCCTGGCCATGTTGGCATGGCGATCACAGCCACCAACACACACTCTTGTCACTCTTCATAATGGAGAGCGGAGCAAACATTGGAGTGCTCCACAAAACGAGGCAGGCGAACAACTCGCGAGTTAAGCACGCACTCCTGACAAACACGAAGCAACTGACGGCGCAGGAGGTTCGCATGGGGCAAACAGGCGCTGAATGCGCGCACGTAAACAAGGCCAGATGTGGCAATAAGCTGGACGCCACCGCCGCGGGCAGTAAGTATCTGGGCGCACGTGGCTTAAAAAGAAAGCCGTTGAGTGGCAGGGGCGGAGCCAAGAAGCAAAGCGAGCGACAAACGAGCCTAGTGGCCACTCGCTCCAGTTCCCACACATCCCAACCGGTTCTCACTATCGAAGCAAGACCCCGCGCGAAAGAGCTTTTGCTGGATGCGCAGAGCTGCTGCTTATCGGACGAAATGCATATAATATTATCTGGTGCAGGAGCCACCACTCTTAATCGGGTTTAAGTAACGACTCGTTATTATGTTATGATTTACATGACTGCCTGTTTGTGGCAGAGCTGTGACACAATATGCCGAGAACAAGATTACAGAGAGAGACGCTGTCTTGGTAAATGAGACGATATCGGGAGGCAGCAGCTCATTTACAACCTCATCTTGGCTCTTACATTCTATCTAATCGCTCCCTCCCTTTTGTCAACGAGTCGAGAGCGGAAGGGGAAAAAAATAACGTTCTTTGCAGGATTTCTTAGAAGCCAGATCTGGCCATTCATTCTCGTGATAAAAAGTTTTATTTGAAGGCTGCTCTTTTTATTTGCGTACAGATATGTGCAAAAGTTGATTTTTGTAAGCGATTCCTATTTTAAACTAATGGGGAAAAAACGTGACGCAATTATTATTAACCCAGTACGAAAATAATATAGTTTTGGGAGGATATTTTTCCTATTTGCCTCAAATATCGCTGTTTTAGACAGCCGTATTTGGACGTGAATGAAGTTGCCTTGAAATTACAATGAAACGAATGAAAGGGCTTAATTTGGGTTGAAATAGTCCATTTATTTTCTTTTTTTTTTCTTTCTAGTAGCCCCATCGGCGTTCCGTTTTTTTTTTTTTTTTTTATAAGGACCAGCAGTGTCAAGCCACAGAATAATCCTAACCTACGGAAGTTAAGCAGTTTCAAAGTAACGTTATTGCAGAATTGTACGCCTTTGAAGCAAAACAAACACAGAAAAAAGCAGAAGGGAAAAAGCCAAATAAAAAAAACGCGGAAAAAGCACCAAATATAACAAAACCACATAATAAAAAGCCGAAGGAAAAAAAGTCATAAAAAGGAGAAGAAATAAGCCAATGGAAAAAATCGCAGAAAAGAAGCCACGGGAAAAAAAGCTAGCATACAAAAAAGAACTGATACATGAATCGCTAAAGGTTACACAAACAATAAACATAATTTAAGATTAGTAATAGTGCAAACTGGAAATAATTTACCAGCGAAAACATAGACTTAAAGGTACATTCCGCCTGCTTTATAACAGCCACGCACAGATAAGATCGCTAAGCGCGCATGTAACCATCGCATTATTTCGCGAGTAATACAAGGTCAACTGAGATAGTAGCTACGTTCCTCGTAGCTAGGAACGCAGCTACTATCAGGGCCCCCACAACGGGAGGGGGGGGGTGTCAGGTGGACCCACTGTACCCTGGCCCAGGCCAGGGCCGTAGCTGCCGGGGGAAGGGCAGGGGGGGGGGGGGGGCCCCCCCCCCCCCCCGTCACCAGCAGAGGGGGCAGCAAAATCGTTTACCTAATCTTTAATAAAAAGAAATAATAATTTAAATTTTAACTTATCATGTATTACTTTCAAAATTGATGCTCAACCTAATTTCAAAAATTGAAATTATTTTGTCAATAATTTTAAATACCAATGTCTGGTCAAAATAAATTGCAGCTTATTTTACGATTATATAAGCTACGATTTAATCAGCGCAGTTAGTGGTTTAAGCTTTTCCCGAGCTCTTCCACCATCATTGGGTAGTTTCCTGCATTAAAAAGAGCATCAGTCGTCAACACCATGGCGGATTCCTCATGGGCCAACCAAAGGCGTCTGCGTGAAGGTTATCACCTTGGGTCCCCACTACCACATGCCCCTTTGAAAAAACGCGATTTCATATCCCTTAACCGTGCCATTGCTGTCATAATGAAAAGAAAGCATGAATCTGGCGCCCAAAACCGAGCCAAAAAAAAACGATGAAAGAAGATTTTTCTTGAACATTAACATGAACGCATCGTATTGCTAAATAAATTTCTCAAGAATATGTAAAAACAGAACCCTTCAGAAGCCAGATAAGGCAGTGATGAACAGTAAAATGCTTCAGCTTCCGGGGATCTGCCCCCGGACCCTGCTGGGGGAGCTTACAGCGCTCCCCCAGACCCCCTTGCTGGCTTTGTTTGGCCCCCTCCCACAATTTGTTTCTGGCTGCGTCACTCTAAGCAGGGCACCAAAACCAACTTTGCCCCCCCAGTTAACATAACCTTGCTACGGCACTGGCCCAGGCACTCATGGGGCCCGCACGGCCTACATTTTTTCTCGCAATTGTGAGTTTTGATGACTATGAGTAATGCACTCGATTTGTGCGTATTGAGCAGGAGCACTTGAAGTGCATGCCTGTCAGCTTGTTAGGAATAGAAGTCTTCAAACGTAAGCAGCCCGGATGAATGAATGCTCCAACCGGTTTAGCACAATATTATTGTGGCCGACGAATATTTAACATAGTGTAATCTTTTTACGATTTCAATCGGGGGAGGAGAGCCCGGTGTTGTAGATAGTCCCAGGCCCCCAATTTTGATGTGGGGGCCCTGGCTACTATCTCAGTTGGACTTGGAGCTAGTAGACGGAACAGCATGAACACAAAAATTGTGTCGTCACAAACCGGAAAGATTTTCGTATTTTAACATCACACTTTATAATTTTTTAGGCTAGTATCATATAATTTTTCTTCGGTGATCTATTGGCATAAATAATTTTAATTTTTACTGCATTAGTCTTTTAGATTTTTGATCGCATGGTAATTATTAGCAAACTATTAAAATTTAGTACATGCACACACACAGATGGTTATAGTAAGTGCACAAAGGATCATATAATCGCAGGATGCTGTTAAATTAGTTCCCAATATTTAACAGAAAATCTTGTAGACGCTACATTTTAAAATGGATTTTTAGGGAAGCATTGGCTAACGGTAAGTAAATAGAACTTTCAGGCCATGCTTGATGTGGAGGATCGAGAAAAATGGTGTTGGGAGTAATGTATGCACTTATATAAATCGCTGTAACTTACTGTACTACGTTATGCTAGTTGTGATTTTTGCTGGTGGCTTATTGCCAACTTTCCTTTATATCATTCACAGCGATTTATGTTTACTTATTTAATGATAACTTGTGCAGAGTGCTGACATCTGCTTCGTGTCACACGATCACCATAATTTCTTTTGTGATCCGCAAATAATTTGTATCCCTCTTTTGGGAAATATTCTGGAGTACGGTCAGGGCCGTAGCCAGTGGCGTATCAAGTTTTTTTTTTAGATATTTTCTTTCCAATTAAATCAAATCGAGTTCAGTTTAGAATTATATAAACAGGCCCCTAGCCAGTCATTGGCCAGTGGGGGGTCTAAAACCTTACTGCAGTCTTATGTAAGCTTAAACTATTTTACTTGGGATTTTACTGATAGTGTTTATGCCACAATCGGGAACTTAATTTCAACCAATTAATACTACTTCTTATTTTCCAAGAATTTAGGCCTTAACATGCGATCAATTGTTTAAATTGCAAAGTAATCAGGAAACAGTCGTACGTATGTATTGATTTACTAAATAGTTTGATAATAATTTTGTGAATTATTACCATAATGCCATAATAACCAGTTACAGTGTGTGGTGTGTTTCGATAATGGAATAAAAATCTGAGAATTTAACCTGGTTTCTTTTGAATGTTAAGCTTTCTGTAAGCAGACTGAAATGTTTGAACTGCCCTCTCGACCAATCAATTGCTGGCAGGATGGTACGGAGCTGTGAGAACTTGAACAACGCCTAAACTCTTAAGATAGGGTTTGTATTCACCAGATATAAATGCCGGACCGTTGTCCGAAACCACCGTATGAAGAAGCCCATGAATTGCATAACTTTTCTTAAATCATTAATAACAACCTCAGATGTCATTGCATTTTCCAGAGTTACCTCCAGCCATTTAGAATAACTGTCCACCAACAAAAAGTAACATTTTTTACCAAGCAGTGGCCCTGCGAAATCTACATGCAAACGACTCCAAGGAGAACTAGTAGCAGGCCATTGCGTGGAATGTATGTTACATTTAAGTTTCAGAGATTATTTCATTTTTTTTAACAACAGGATTTTTAAGTAAATCGTACTCACAACCAGTGATTTCAACTTAAATCATTCAACTTTCAGAGATTTGCAAAAAATTGTTACGATGTTATCAAAATAGCTATTAACAGTCTTGTTTCTTGCAACTCAATCGTTACAATGAACGCTATTTTTCTTTCCTGAAGAACATACCTTTTACCTTACCACCATACCTTATTTTCCCTGCATTGCAATTTTGTCTCAACTGGGAAAGAATGTCTCTAGTAAGGTCCAAGCTTAAAAGTGAAATTTAATTTAATTAGATAACTTCAAAGCTAGATTTTTAGAAAGAGTCCCGTGTAGCTCTCAAGATCAAGCCTAATGTTTAATCATATATGATTGAAGTCCTCTCTCCAGCAAAACTAAAACCATTGATTTCTCCGTTTCTATTCAATCTATTTCGACCAAATATATATGATTGAAGTCCTCTCTCCAGCACAACTAAAACTATTAATTTCTCTGTTTCTATTCAATCTATTTCGACCAAACTTGGCCAGATAGTAGATAGCAACTTTTCCAAACTTTACACCAACTTTTATGCAAGTCCGTGCAAGAGTAAACGTAGGGAGCCATACGTAAATTTGAAAACTGTTCACTTCTTGTTGTTGTTCTTGTTCTTGGCTGACACGGTTTCCGGAAAAACTACTGCACCTACCTAAAATCTGAAACATGATCTGAGCCAAAAATTTCCCTGGGCTTCAAACCTTACAGGGACCACTTTTTCGATTGGTCCATCCATTCTGGAGTTACGGGACCCTAAACGATCATTTTGATTGTTTTATATTGTTTCAACCATTGTATTTAGGGAACAATGCCACTCACCAAACTCCAGATTCATTCTTCGTGCACGTGTTATGTCTTTGCTAAAAAGTTGATTGTTGAACGGTAAAATGAAATGTCTGCGGCCTTGCAGTGCTGGAAACACCGGGTCACGTCAGATCCCCGAAGTTAAGCAGCATTGGGCTGGATTGATACTTGGGTGGGTGACTGCCTGGGAATCTGGCTGTTGCAGACATAGGGCCTTAGGGCTTTGGGCAGATGACCAGGAGTGGTTAACGCTCGTTAAACCCTTTGAACTTTGAAATGTTATGCCACACGTGTCACATGGAGGTAACACCAGAGCATTTTATTGTGGTTTGCCGATTGTATGCCCATCTTCGTGCCTCGCTGGCAAGATTCATGTGTGCGATACCTGTGTGCGATACCGACACTGGATTTGCTGCTGTCTGCTGCAGCTGGAGCAGAGTTGTTGCAGCGATTGCGGTGCCTGGCTAGGTTCTGTAAGAGGACGGGGGTCACAGTATAGCATTTGCCTAAAGGGTCCCGTCTCCTAGTGTCGCAGTGCAGTGTGGTTCGTTGTTCTTTGTTATGCTTTGCGTGGTGAGTAGGTAAGCTATCCCGGGCGTAAACAGGTTGCTTCCTGTCTGCAGGGTGATTTTAGGTAACAGTTGGAGTTGTCTTGTTGATTAGAGTTCTAGCATTTGTACTTAGGAGCGTGCGGTTTCGGACCAGGGCTCCTGGGAAATAAATGAATGAATGAAAGAATTAGTGTTTCAGCTAAACGCATATATTTTTAAACCAAACTAAGCTGCCTTCGGCCTCGAAATTGGCAGCTAAAAACGATACAATTGCGTATTCGCAGATGCAGGCTTTCAAAGCTGACTTGAATTGTTTCAAAGTGGCCAGCAACAATCGACAGCATGTATAAACCTTTGTTGCGCGACGCCATAGCCGTAAAAAAAGGTACACGTATTACAAACAAAAACGTCAGGTGTGCCGTAAAAAAGGGGTTATATGATTTAATTTTCACTTGCTAGAATGTACGCGGATAAAAATTGATTATTTTCAATAGAAATAATAAAATGTACAATTGAGAAAATTTCATCTGTTTAAGTGCTGTTGTGCTTTACGAATCATATATTTAAAACGTAAAGCACACCAGCACTTAAACAGATGCAATTTTCTCAATTGTACATTTTATTATTTCCATTGAAAATGATCAATTTTTATCCGTTTACATTTTAACAAGTGAAAATTCAATCATATAACCCTTTTTACGGCACACCTGACGTTTTTGTTTGTAATCATACCTCGCCGTGTATATATATGATTGAAGTCCTCTCTTTAGCAAAACTAAAACTATTAATTTCTCCGTTTCTATTCAATATATTTCGGCCAAACTTGGCCAGATAGTAGATAGCAACTTTTCCAAACTTTACACCAACTTTTATGCAATTCCGTGCAAGAGTAAACGTAGGAAGCCACACGTAAATTTGAAAAGCGTTCAGTTGTTGTTGTTGTTGTTTTGGCTCTTGTTCTTCTTCTTCTTCTTGGCTGAGACGGTTTCAGAAAAAAACTACTGCACCTACCTAAAATATGAAACATGATCTGAGCCAGAAATTTTCCTGGGCTTCAACAGGGACCACTTTTTCGATTGGTCCATCCATTCCGGAGTTACGGGACCCTAAACGATCATTTTGATTGTTTTACATTGTTTTAACCATTGTATTTAGTGAACAATGCAACTCACCAAACTCCACATTCATTCTTCGTACACGTGTTATGTTTTTGCTAAAAAGTTGATTGTTGAACGGTAAAATGAAAGAATGTGGTTGAGATTTGTGTTTGTGTTGATTTCGTTGGTTTATTTTTAGCATTTGTACTTAGGAGCGTACGGTTTAGGACCACGGCTTCTGGGAAATAAATGAAATGAAATGAAAGAATTAGTGTTTCAGCTAACCGCATATATTTTTAAACCAAACTAAGCTGCCTTCGGCCTCGAAATTGGCAGTTAAAAACGATAGAATTGCGTATTTATTTCGCAGATGCAGGCTTTCAAAGTTGACTTGAATTGTTTCAAAGTGGCCAGCCACAATCGACAGCATGCATAAACCTTTGTTGCGCGACGCCATAGCCGTAAAAAAGATACACGGATTACAAACAAAAACGTCAGGTGTGCCGCAAAAAGGGGTTATATGATTGAATTTTCACTTGTTAAAATGTAAACGGATAAAAATTGATCATTTTCAATTGAAATAATAAAATGTACAATTGAAAAAATTGCATCTGTTTAAGTGCTGTTGTGCTTTACTGTAAAGTTGCCATCTCTTGCTTGCTGACTTGACCGTAATTACCTAATGACTATAATTAGGGCTAATTACGTCGTTCTATTCGAACGCTTCAAAGAAACATTTGCCAAGTGTGGTATGCGGGCCTTTAGCTACAATTTCCACGTGCGAGACACGTGCGTTCCTTTTACGGAAAGTGTTTCCATATTTTGTAGCGGGAACGAGCCCTTATATTGAAGATGGTTTGGCGTGAAGAGAGGTCTTTCTCAACAAGAACGCAACAAGGACAGAACTCTATGCACGAACTGTCTTGTTGGACAATTTCTCGATTCATGTGCAGATTGTTAAATGTTTATTTTTGTAAATTGCGTTATGTCTAAGGAAGAAGTAAAGAAGTTTGAATTTAACAAGTCTGCAGTGAACCCTTGAAATTACATTGGTGGCAGCGGTGTAGCCGTACTTTCACGTCGAGGAAGCAGCTGGAGTTCATGTCGATTTGTTCGAGTTTCAACGGGCAGGGTGCTGCCTTTGTGTCTACATTGGCAGTGGTGAAGCAAATTGTGTCTGCATCAAGTGTAAAGTAAATACATTGGTGACAGCGGTCAAGCTGGACTTATACGTCGAAGAAACCAGCAGTTTTGGCTTACATCCGGACTTTCACGTTAAAGGGACACAGCTGCATCGAAAGTCGGCGGTCAAGTCAACTTAGATGGTAGTGGTGAGCTTCTCCAACTCAGTGGGTTCACTTTCCATGGCAGAATTTCGACTTTGGCGGCAACCAGCGTGGGAGGAAGATTAAAGGGGCTTCCTGCTGTTCAAGAGACGGAAAAGCTGAGCTGGCAGACAAGATTGCGACTGGACGAGGGACGGAGAACATTCCGATCAGCGAGAGTGGGCGGTAATGCTGCACTTCGTCGTGTGAGAAGAAAGATTTCGGCGAATTCCGGTAATGGAAGAAGCGAAAGAGTTTGAAGTCATCGTCAGTGCAAGCCTGGGTTCGTCAGTTTGGATGTAGAAGTCGTCTTGGCAGTGTCTCCACAACGCGGCAACAGGTGAGCTGTGGCAAACTTTTTTTACACCTTGGTATTAGGGCGTTTGGGAAAAAAGTGTTGTTTAAAGCTTGCGGGAACTGTTGTGCGTGTTGGTGCTATTTTTGATTGTTGGTTGCTTAGGTAATTAAGTAATTTTACGATGGAGTTGCTTAGTGATAAAACTGTGGTTGATTTGAAAGCTGTGTGCGAGGAATTAGGGTTGCATGCGCCTAAGAGAAAAAGTGAAATTCTGGCTACGTTTAAAGGTGGGTTGGAGGGAGGAACTTTGTTGGTGGATGATCTCGCAGAAGCAGTTAAAACTGTAGAGGAGGCTAAAAGGCTAATAAATGAAGAAAAAGAGAGGGAATTACAAGAGAAACAGGAACTAAAGGAAAGGGAAAGGCAGGAAAAGCAAGATGAAAAGGAAAGGCGAATTTTAGAGGCTGAATTAGAGAGGGAAAGGTTAAGTGTAGAGAAAGAAAAATTAAAAAGGGAGGAGGCTTTAAGAGAGAGGGAGGACGAATTAGCAAGGGAAAAAGAATTAAGAGAGAGGGAGGACGAATTAGCAAGGGAAAAATTAGCAAGGGAAAAAGAATTGAGAAAGAGGGAGGACGAATTAGCAAGGGAAAAATCAGCAAGGGACAAAGAATTAAAGGAAAGGGAGGAAGAATTTGAGAGGGAGAAATTGGCTAGGCTAGACGAAATTGAAAGAAAAAAATTTCCAAGGGAGGCAGAGCTTGAACGGGAGAAGTGGGAACGAGAAGATAGATTAACGAGAGAGAAACAGGAGCATGAGCTGCGTATTAGCGAAAATGCTAGGCAGCATAATGATGAAATGCAGGCAAGAGAGTTGTCCTTTAAGCAAGAACAATTAAAGGTAAAAACAGAGTCTGTACAACAAGAAAAACGTTACGACATGTCGAAGTTATGCCAACCCTTCAGGGAGAAGGAAGACAACATATTAGTTTTCTTGTCTGGTTTTACTAGAATTTGTGATAGGATGGGCTTTAACAAAGAAGAGTGGCCTTTCAGATTGTTATCTTTGTTAACAGGGAAAGCGCGGGAAACACTCATGCGTCTTTCTGATGATGACTTTGCAGAGTTTGATCTGTGTGTTAAAGCTCTTAAAGTAAGATTTAATGTTACAGAGCAGTGTTTACATAACCAGTTTAGGTCAGCAAAAAAAACTGATAAACAAACGTACTTAGATTTTGCTCACACTTTGACAACACTGGGTACTGAATGGGTTAAGGAACTTGATTGCGGGGATTCTTTCCAAAAATTGTTCCAGCAGGTATTAATAGAGGATTTTTTGAATAAGGTTCCAAGTCCGATAAGGGTATGGCTTATTGGTAAAGGATAATGACCGAAAACCGCGGGCATTCCTAAACAATGCCCGAGGGCGCGCAGCGTCCCGAGGGCCATTGTTTAGGAATGCACAAGGTTTTCGGTCATTATCGACTTAATGCCCATTACGGCGAAGAGCTCGTTCCCATTGTCGGTTATTGTTGGCAGACGTTCTATACTTTGAAAGAACGTGGTATTGTTACGTTCTTGAAATAACGGGCCATTGTTTTACATTATTGGTAAAGATTCGAAAATAGTTGAACGTGTTGCGGGAAACTAAAATTCTTGGTAGGCTACTGATGATCAAAATGCCTTATCGTATTCCGTATTTGTGTTTTTCGATGTGCATGTTTGTGCGTTGCGTGGCAAAAATCAGGACAGAACTGTAACAGAAAGACAACAAACTTTTGGCAGGTCACATGAAAATGGGCGAGAATACCTTGAATACATATTAAACGTTTCAAAAATAAATCAACGTGGGTTAAAACATATAAAAGGAAAGAAGAAAACAAGCCGAACAGCTATATGATCTAGGGACGAATTGGGTTGCTAGTTTGAATCTGGGTCATGCCACTCCAAAGGTGGCTTGCTGTACTACGTTAATTCTAGTGTATTATTTTTGCTGTTTGGCTTGTTTTCCTCTTTCCTTTATATAATTTACATGAATTTGTGCTAATTTATTTAAAACATATAAAAGTGCAACCAAAGAGAGTCAAAATATTTTCTCTTCCCGACAATCATTCTTGTTGTCCTGGCAACGTGCACAGACTGTATCGAAATTATTGGCCCGAACATGCAAATACTGAGGTTGTGTATTTTTGCCCCAAAAAGAAATACAGTAATTATACATTTTGTATTACAACCGCCCCGTGGGTAAAAATGTTCCGAGCATCATCATCAAAAATGTTGCAACAGATGCCAATTTGCTAAGTTGGATGGCTAATTAAGCAATCACAACATTCGTGTCAGCAACAACATTGTATCGACCCAACGTAGAAGAGCAGCTCATTGTGCAAACAACTGGCCACCGTACTTGAAATCCTTACAACAGTACAAGAAAAGTAGCCGTGGTATGCAAGCAAATATCATCGGTATTTTGAACGTCGTAGCAAATCAGGCCGGAGTGTTACAAATGAAAACCCGGTCAAACATTTGGTGATGAAAAACTGTAACCATTTTACGATCATTACGTAATCTTTTGTAAATGTAACGACATTGTAATGCAGTGCTTTGCTACTTCAAACGTTTTTTTGTTTGTTTTGTTTTGTTAAAATAAGCTGTTTTTCAAACCCCGGGCATTCCCTAGGGAATGCCCGCACTTTTCCCGCCTTCAGATGAAAGTGCGGGCTTTCCGGGCAACAATGGGTTTTTACATTGTCGCGTATTGTTTCAGCTGGGCTTTCCTTCGCCGAAAAGGGCATTAAATAAGGGTAAACAAGAGTCTGTTTTGAACTTAGCTTCGCTTGCAGACGATTACTGCGCTAATCGCCAAGAAGCAGTTCTAAGACAGGGGAGTGGTTCTGACAATGGAAAAGGCGGACCACAGGGCGGAAATAATTACCCAAAGGATTTTAGCCTCCTTTCCGAAATAATTACCGTGGAGGAGGTAACAATGGTAATGGTTATGGCAGGTATCGGAATGGTAATGGTTATCAAGGTAGTCAAGGGAACAGAAACAATGGAGGAAGTGGTAATTCGCAGAATGGTGTAGGCAACCAAGGGAATGATACTAGTAACTATGGGAACAGTAACAATGGTAATGGTAACAATAGTGGTACTAGAAATGGTTCAGGTAATAATGGTACAAGCAATGGTACTACAGCTTCGGCTTACAATGCGCAAGCAAGGCCGCAAGCTAACGACATTACTCAGTCTAGTAGGAGAGCGCCTTTAAAGGCGGACGAGCCACGTAAGTACTACATTTGTAGCTCGAGCTCGCATTTGAAAAGGGATTGTCCCAACAATGGTACCAAAGCCTCAGTGGGAAATGTATGTACTCAATTGCCTAGTGTACACAGTGGAAAGGACGTTAGCTCTTTTAAAGGTAAAAGTGGTACACACTCGGTGGAAAGCCAGTTATGTAAGAAATGTACAATTAATGGAAAGCCTGGTAGTTATTTGCTGGATACAGGTGCATTTATGGATGTGGTTTCAAGTAAAATAGTAGAGCCTAGTTCGTTCACTGGGAAACGAGTTGTTTTGTCGTCAGTCATAAGTAAAAACGTGACAGACTTTCCGGTGGCAAAGGTAAAGTTGGCAACAGAAGATGGCTACATTATGCTGGAATGCGGTGTGTCGCCATTTTTTAAGGACGAAACGTACGACTTTCTGCTTAGCCAAAAGTCTTACGAAAAGCTACAGAAAGTTGAAACAAAGGTAAACAAAACAAGGACTGCGATAGCTAGGTCGAAAACAGGTATCAATGGAAAGAAAAGTAACGAAAAACAGGCTGTAGATCAATTTATTGATGGTGATGTATTGGATGATCTTTTTAAAGTTGAAGATGAGGAAACGGAGGAAATTGTTAGAAATGTTGCAAGTGAAAATAAGGTAATTGCTGAAGTTAGTGTCAAGGTCGGTCGAAGATAATGGTCTTGCACAAAATGATATAGTTGTCCAGTCACAACACGTTTTAGTCAATAAACAAGCTAGTGTTGTGGCCGACTCTGTAAGGAGTACGGAAATTAGTAAAAAGGTTGTAAGCAATGGAAATGGAGGTTTGTTGACAGCAGGAATTCAAGACTTGTTAGCTGTTAAAGCTGAAGTTTTAAAGCAAGGGCAGGTGCTTGATCCTGGGTTGGAGGGATGTCGAGTGGCAGCTGACATTGAAGGTACATCTTTTTTTTGGAAGGATGATGACTTACGTAGGGAATGGGCGGCAGCAAATGGCACCAAATTGGGTGATCAGGTATAGGGTACCTAAAATGCTTACGGAGCAACTGGTAAGGATGGCACATGTTAATGCCTATTTTCGGCACATAGCCACGGAAACGAACATTGCCAGGTTGCAAGAAGTATTGCATGAACCAAGAATGTGTGCACAATGTAATAATTGGATAGAGTGGTGTGAAATCTGTAAGAAAAGGTGTGAAGGTGTGAAGGTGTGAAGAAAAGGTGTGAGGAAGGGAGAGGACGAAAGGATTTTCGTTCCGGTTGTGGCAGAGCCTTTCATCAAGGTGGAATTGGATTTCGTAAAGCCTTTCAAAGTGACGTCTGACGGAAATACGCATGTCTTAAAGGTTTGTGATAGGGCGACTAGGTATCCTGAAGCAGTGGCTGTCAGGGGGGCTAACTCACACATGGTAGTAAATGAAAGCTTAGCGATTTGTTCAAGGGTTGGGTTCTCTGTGGAACTCCAATCGATTCTTGGAAAACCGTTTGTTTCTGAACGGGCTGCATGTTCTTGAAAGAGTGTGAAATCGGCCTTGTAAATAGTAAGCCTTATAATTCACAGTCTCAGGCTGTAGAAAGGTTGCACGGAACGAGGGAAAACTGGAGCAGGGTTTTGGATTTGGAGTATCCTGACAAAGGGAATGATGTTTTAGCACCAGCTAAATTTGCAAGTACGTCTACTTCTTGTGAGACGGCAAACTTTACTCCTGCGGAGTTAGTTTACGGAAGTAAGGTGAGGTTAAAGAGGGAAATCGCAGATGGAAAGAGAGAAAGATGGAAAGATGAGATTGCACAGGTGACTACTAGTATTGAGGTTGGAGTCAATGTCATGGTAGTGGAAGGAGAGAATGGAGTGAAAGGTAAAGAGTTGTACAGGCGATCTCAGGTGTAGGATTCAGGAGGGAAACCTGGGAATGTCACGAGCAGACAAGTGAACGAGGAAGCTATTAGTGGCCCTCTGTCTGCAAGGGTAAAGGAAAAGTGTAGGTGCCTAGTTGTGGTGAAAGTGGAAGCAAAATGTGTTTTACTGGTTATAAACACGAAGAAAAAAGTCAAGTCTAGGTTAGGATTGACTGGTGATGGCTTGCACATGTTAAATAACTATGCGAAGTTGGTATTGCCTTTGGCTGTCAGTGTGAACAAAGGGGCACCAGACAAAGTGGGAGGGGGCAACAGTAGCGGGAAAGCTTTTCACAAGCTGCAGTGTGTGCTTGCTTTTCCCAGGGTGTTGTTGAATTCTGTGTCTGACGAAGTTTTCTTGTTGTTGTTAACATGCAAGGTTTACAGTGTTATTGTTAGCATTGTTTGGATAGGTGTTGCATGTTTACTTTTTTGCTGGGGAAAGGGGGACAAACGCCCTAATGCTGAGTGTTGGGGGGTTTGCCATGGCAAAAATGTGTTTTCTCCAGTGGTGAACAGTACTTTTGAGTTGGATCCAGGGAGGTGGATTGTTGTGTGTGGTATTTTCTGGTATGGTGTGTTTAGGGTGGCAAGAGAAGTGATGGAGCGAAAAGAAAGTTTTTTTGAAGGCTTTCTTGTGGTGTGTTGTAAGCATAAGTGGATGGATTGCTAGTTAAAGAGAGAGTTTCCTGAGTGCTGCAGAGTGTAAAATTGGTGTGTCGTATTTGGTGTGTCAGTGGGGCCGTTTGGTATTGAGATGGTCCTGTTGCCGTGTTGTGGATGTGGAGTGGTGTTGTAGAGTGCAGTGGTGTGTAGCAATGTGCAGAAGAGTGCGGCGGTGTGTGCAGTGGTGGAAGTGTGCAGAATGTGTTGTGCAGTGTTGGTGTGGTGTGCAGTGATGTGTTTGTGCTCAGAGGGTTGGAGATCGATCTTTGCCTTCTGTGCATCATTCCTGGTGATATGCATCACTGGTGGCCTGCACTTACCGTGATTTGATGTGGACGAATCACAGCGTTGGGTTGGAGGTGTAAAGTTGCCATCTCTTGCTTGCTGACTTGACCGTAATTACCTAATGACTATAATTAGGGCTAATTACGTCGTTCTATTCGAACGCTTCAAAGAAACATTTGCCAAGTGTGGTATGCGGGCCTTTAGCTACAATTTCCACGTGCGAGACACGTGCGTTCCTTTTACGGAAAGTGTTTCCATATTTTGTAGTGGGAACGAGCCCTTATATTGAAGATGGTTTGGCACGAAGAGAGGTCTTTCTCAACAAGCACGCAACAAGGACAGAACTCTATGCACGAACTGTCTTGTTGGACAATTTCTCTATTCATGTGCGGATTGTTAAATGTTTATTTTTGTAAATTGCGTTATGTCTAAGGAAGAAGTAAAGAAGTTTGAATTTAACAAGTCTGCAGTGAACCCTTGAAATTACATTACGAATCATATATTTAAAACGTAAAGCACAACAGCACTTAAACAGATGCAATTTTCTCAATTGTACATTTTATTATTTCAATTGAAAATGATCAATTTTTACCCGTGTACATTTTAACAAGTGAAAATTCAATCATATAACCCCTTTTACGGCACAACTGACGTTTTTGTTTGTAATATATATATGATTGAAGTCCTCTCTCCAACAAAACTAAAACTATTAATTTCTCCGTTCCTATTTAATGTATTTCGACCAAACTTGGCCAGATAGTAGATAGGTATGGAAGGTATATTTACTCCAACTTTTATGCAATTCCTTGCAAGAGTAAAAGTAGGGAGCCAGTTATAAATTTGAAAACTGTACACTTCATGTTGTTGTTGTTTTTGTTCTTGTGTGACACGGTTTCAGAAAAAACTACTGCACCTACCTAAAATATGAAACATGATCTGACCCAGAAATTTCCTTGGGCTTCATCCTCACAGAGACCACTTTTTCTATTAGTCGAGCCATTCCGGAGTTACGGGAACCTGAACGATCAGTTGGATTGTTTTACATTGTTTTAACCATTGTAATTAGGGAACTATGCCATTCAGCAAACTCCAGATCCCAGCATCCGACTGTTCAACTTCTGCTGTCGAATGACGTGAATACAGCATTGCAGAGGCTGCGAATGCTGGCCAGGTATTGTGTGGCAACGGGTGTGGAGTTATGATGGGGCGCCCCGATCTCCCCCACCCCCTCCTTCCCTCCTTCCTTTCCTGGTGTCTGAAGGTGCCAAAGACTGGAGTGACGTTGTGTTGTGTTTTGTGCTTTGTATCTTGTGCTTCGCTTGTTGGGCTCCTGTGGTGCTTGTGACTGTTAAGCTTCTTATGGCGTGCCTGGAAGGGCAGTGTGTACCAGGCAACAGGTCCGTAACAAAGTCGTTTGGTGCCCGGGGACAAAGCACAGAAATGGCGCCCCTTTCCATACACCGCGAAAGTACAAAGTCAAACACTGTTTTAAAAAAAAACTTAAAATGGATTTCATCGTATAGTAGAAAATTACATTTCTGTTAGCCTCTATTACAGACTCGCCATCGCCACCACCAGCAGTAGTTTTGTTTGCCACAGTCACAGTACTCTTTTTTTAAACATTTCACCCAATCTTCCTCTCAGTTTCTTACCCTCAGTTTCTTACCCTCATCTTCATGCTGATGACGTTTTTTCCGATTTTGTGCTCCAGAGAGTTTTGGTTTAGGCATTGTGACGTTACGACTGAATTGACTGAACTGACAGCGGGCGGGAAGGGAAGTACACGACTACACCGTACACGTCACTAGTTACCATTGCCCAAAACCAATCACTGGCCTCTAAATTGAAAACTTTTCAAATGTTTCCCGACCTAATCATTCATAAAATCAATGTAACATACCTAATTTAGCTTTTAATTATTCGTTGCGTTATTAATCTAGTTTCCGTCCTAAGTTCTGGAATTATTTTTAAAAATGCTAACTATGATATATCATCATCGTAGAAGGATGTCCAACAGCAACAAATTACCTCGAGGCCATTGTTTGTCACTATAAGATAATTATTCGAATATTCGTTCAAAATTCAAAAACTATCGTTTTTTATTTACTGTGTAGGTCCGTCAAGCTAACTCTTTTAATTATTTGGCGCCCCCCAACTCAAACCTGCCCCCCCCCCCCCCGGTACTTTACGGCCCTGGCAGGCAAGTGGTGCTGCAAGTGGCGTGTGTGTGTGTGTGTGGAACAATCGATGCATGGTGCTTCAGAAAGTGACCGAACCGGTGAAAGGGCTAATGGGTGCAAGGCAAATGTGACGGTATTTTCGTGGGGTCCAGGGAGGAGCTGCACATTACTGTAAGGTGATGTTCTGTACTGATGTAGCCATTTTAAAAGAGGCGTACGACGACCATGGGTCAAGGCCTCTGAGATTAAATTGAATTAAATTGAAAGACACAGTGCACTAGATTTGTAGCATGGGTATCCAGGGGCCAATGTTTCTGGGAAATAAATGAAATGAAATGAAAGAAACCGTGTTTCAGCTAATCGCATATAGATTTAAATCAAACTAAGCTTCGTTGTGAATTTCGAGGCCTTGACAGCTTGAAACGACAGAATGGTGTATTTATTTACTAGATGCAGGCTTTCAGAGCCAGGGTTGGCAATGATTTAATCAAAATGATTTAATCAATGATTAAATCATTGATTAAATCATCTATAAAAATCATTGATTTAAATCATTTTAAAATTAAAAAATGAAATTAATGCAGAACTATAAGAATATGCAAAATACGATAAATAAGCAAAAACATTTCCAGCAAGCTCTAACACTAGCTCACTATTTGACTCAATCTATTATGGGTAAAGACTTACGGAAGAGGGGCACAATGATTAATCGGGCTATGAAGGCTATCCAAATATAGTTCCATTGCTCATTAAATATAAAGATAAAGATAAAGCCAAACCATTCTCTCAATATATGCTCAGCCAAAACATTGTCAGTTCGGTCTAGCCAGTCGATTGGTGGACTTCACAGTCCGACAAAGTGGACCAGGAGGTGATCGATGTAGCAGAACAGTTACACACTGCAACTGCCGCCACTGCACATGTGGAAAGGATATTTTCATTGTTTGGACTGGTGCAATACAAACTTCAAAATCGTTTGGGCTAAGCTGTCGATTTAGTGTTGTTTAAATCTATGAACCAAAAACGTTACAGGAAATTAAGCAAAAGTGTCTTTGACTAACAGCAATTAGTAAATGACAAGGCCCAATTATTCATGAAAAGATATTTTGAGTATATGAAAGCCAACCAAGTTCCCGTAATTACTGTCGAAGCTACATTGAGCGTGAAACTCTAGCCTTATGCGTTGTAATTTAGGCTAGTTACTTATTGTAACGGCTGCTTTGAGTGTAATACAGTAGCTGACTAGTACTAAGTTCTTGTAAATTTACTGTTGAGTCTATCTTGAGTATGAAACAACAGCCACTACGTTGCTATAATTACTATTGAAAATGTTATGAGGCAATCTTCACGAATGTGAATTGTGTGGCACTCGCCATTTGGCCGGTAGACATTAAAATGCACTCGCCATTGTCCATTACCTCCTCGCCATGTAGAAACAATTTAGCAGGTGTGCTACTACTTAATGCTTAAATATTGTTTGCATTAATCTAACACTCCAATTAACTAACGTGGCTAGCAACATTGTTGGACACTTGGTTGGAGAGCCCTTGTAATTCTGCACGCAACGCCGCAAACCGATTGTTTCTAGCTAAGCAGCAGGGTTTGTTAATCAGTCGCCATTTTGGCGAGTAGCTCTAAAAACCAAGTCACCAACTGCTGAATTTTCATCGTCGTTTGGCGAGTGGCGACCGACATTGGTGAAGGATGATGAGTAGGCCTATGAAACAATATACTACTTGTATTAAGTTCTATAATACTACTGTAGAAGTTTGAGTACAAAACAATAGCCTACTTATCTCTCACAATTATTGTCGAAACTTTTTGAATATGCAATTGTAGCCTACTACTACTAAAATAATTTTCAAGTTATTTTTGTGTATGCGGTGTTCCATAACTTTTAAATAATGTTTACTCAAGTTTTGGAAAAATTTGATTAAATTAAAAAAATCATTGATTTAAATAAAAAAAATCGATTATTTGGATTTATTGCAAAAAAATCATATTTTTTTCCAACCCTGTTGAGTTGAATTGTTTGAAAGTGGCCAGCAACAATCGACTGCATGCACAAACCTTTGTACCGCTACGACATAGCTGTAAACAAGGTACCCGGATTACAAACAAAAACAGCAAGTGCGTCGTAAGAAAGGGGGTTATACGATGGAAGTTTCACTTTACTTGTTAAAATGTTCATGGATAAGTATAATTAATGATTTTTAATTGAAATAATTAAATGTACAATTGAGAAAATTGCATCTGTTTAAGTGCTGTTGTGCTTTACGAATCATATATTTAAAACGTAAAGCACAACATCACTTAACCCCGTATGTGTCTTGGACGAGTTCAACTCGTCCAAAGACAGTATTAAAAACAAAGTCCAAAGTATGAACGAGATGGCCAACAATGGAGAAACGACAACAATACTAGGTTCCCTTAACAAGCCGACTCTACAGACGGCCGTGGCCGAGTTGGTTGCGGCGTGTGCCTGAAGTTAAAGAGCTCCTTCAAGTTGCTAGTTCGAGTCCCGTCCTTGTTAGCACTACTTTTGTGGAGATAGACTGCAGATATAAAAATTAAATGGCAGGTAAGGGGTTAAACAGATGCAATTTTCTCAATATAGATTCAATTAAAAATCATCAATTTTTATCCGTGTACATTTTAACAAGTAAAGTGGAACTTCAATCGTATAATCCCCTTTTTTACGGCACACTTGACGTTGTTGTTTGTATATTTGTTGTAAACCTCTAACCCATCAATTCAGTCTTTTAAAACTAGGGCCGTCGTCACTTCCACTGTCGACATAATGGAGCTGGCTCCGCTTTCTTTGCTGTTTGGCCAAAAAGGGTCGGCCTTTGCAAGTAGTGATACCATTCAACCAGGGAAAAACTGCCAAGGTAGATATGGCTACTTAGCTGGAGAGTATCATGAAAATGTTATTGATGCGTGTTTCTCTCTGTGAATGGTGGATGATATTCATCCCTTAACTTTAGTTTTTCTTTACAAAATATGACAAAATATTAAGGCTGGGGCCATCAGCTTCCCAAACGATCATTAAACGAAACTGGCCGACACGTAATCTCGATCCCAATTATCGATATCAAATCTCAATAAAATTAAAAAATTTGCCTTGTACTTTCTAAACAATAAGAGGCAGCTGTTTGGGGTTTGGACCATTGGTGACATGGTGAAAACACCTTTAAAATGGTGTATTCATACGTCAAAATCGGTCGACGAAAAGTAAAAATTTCTTCAATTTGGTTTATTACCGATCTATCTGGATTTGATATACCGATCCCAGTTTTACCGATATTGCAAATATCGGTAATCGGAATCGGCCCAGCCTTACGAAATATGCTTTTAGTTGCTTACAGTTACTTACAGTTACTTTACTTTACTTTATTTAGGCTTTCGCTGCTGTGCCGTGCATGCTACAACAGTGCATAAATATTTTTACACTTTAACAATTTGTTATTATAAATATAGTCATAATTCAGCTCTATACAGTTTTAATGGTTACTAGCCTATGTTAGGATATTGACAGATATATATACTATAAAGTTTTATAAGGAATGATGTTAAGAATTCATGCAAATTTCATTTAAGTTACTCTGTAACAGCAGTCAAGACGTTACACGAGTTTATGATTTCATTTTCATGCACTTTACAAAATAACAGTGACCACACAATACTTCCATTTACCCTGGCACTCCTCAATACAGGAGGTCATTTTACCTACCTCAATTTAGTGGGTTTGCAGTGTAGCAGATTTAATTTCATGCCATGCATATATAACAGTTTTGTGCATAGTACCATGCAAAGTTACGTACCATTCATGGTACATTATTTTCAGATACCTATAATATACTTCATGCACTGGTAAAAAGATGAAACAATTCATACAGTTAGAACATGTTGGTTTGATGTTGACTATTATTTTTTTTTCAGCAATACGTAGATTTCCACGAAAACATATGCAATACAGGGTTAAATTTATTAATACAAGGTTTAAGTCATGTAATAATACTGATGAAATGGTCAGTCACGCACCAATCTTGACATTTCAGGTAAAACAAAAAATGGACACATCACCTTACGTATACTTTTGGGTCTACACGAGTACTTTCGGTATTAATGTGTATGAAGTTGCGTAATTGTTTAAAAATTCATTTTTAGCTTCACTGTAAGTGGAGTATTGCCAGTTTGTTCGAGTTGCTGGTTCAAATTATTTTCAAATGTGTTTATGCTTGTGGCTGTGACGATGTGTTCCGGTAGAGAGTTCCAGTAAGGGATAACCCTGTATGTGAAATACCTTTGGGTTTTTGATTTACTGATGAGCGGTCAGAGAATTTTATGGTTGTGTCCTCGGGTGTGTGGTGTAAGGTCTAAGTTGAAAAGTTATTTTAATGGTGTCTTATGATTTTGTACAAGGTGATGAGATTTCCTCGGGTGAACCTCCACCATATTGAATACAAATTTAATGTTTGCAGCCTAATGGTGTATGGTAATTGTCTGCAACCTTCCACATTTTTTAGTAAATCTACATTGGACTTTTTCTGGGGCTGTGCGATATTTAATGTACAGGGGGGAAACCACAATTCAGTTGAGTATTCAAGGATGAGTCGTACTAATGATGTATACAGTCATAGATATTTCTTAGGACTTCGGAAAGTTATAGTGCTATTTATATGAGAAATACAACAGCGGTTGTTTTCTGAATTTTTTTGCGAGATGTGGCTGTGAAATGTAAGGTCTTGATCGGTAAGTATACCTAAGTCAGTTGTTTGATGTACGGATGGTAATTTATCGTAGCCTCCAAAATAGTCTGCTTGTTCGTTTTTATTTCCAAAGTGAGGAACATTTGTTAACACACATATCTCTGTAATGAGGCCGGAAGAAAATTTATTAGGAGCCCTGGCCCAAAGTATACTCCAAAGTACTGTACAGCATAACTACAGCCAAATACCACTTGATTGATTGATTGGTTTATTACGCAAAAACCACTTTTACTCAAAGGGTTTCAAAGGGTTTAACGAGCGTTAACCACTCCTGGTCATCTGCCCGAAGCCCTAAGGCCCTATGTCTGCAACAGCCAGATTCCCAGATTCCCACTTCTACTCATCAACCTTTAAACAATTGGATGCCTTTAACAATTAGAAACGGCCTTGCTGTCTCGTTGTTGTTTGGATTTTGGCTCTTGGCTATTGGTCCATTTTGTCACCGTGAAGGTTCCTCAACCCTATGTCCGATTCCGAATTTTTTTTTTATAAACCTTGTCCAGACTCCCGTGCTACTACATGTAAAGTGTGGTTTGGATAGTCCTTGTCGTTCTCGCGTGATGCGCGGTCTAAGATTACATTGGAGTGTGAAGTACAACAATAAGTTTCAAAATAAACAAACTGAAAAACACGCCTAACACTTGCCAGGCGCGGATCCAAAGGGGAGCGATCGCCCCTCCTAAAACCGTATCAGACACACGAGCTGATAACAGGGCCGTAGCGAGGCAGGGGCAAACGGGGCCCCCGACTAAAGAGGGCTCCCAAATTCATGGAAAATTTAAACAAACAATTATTATTTTTCGCATGTAACGTATGTAAACGAACGTGGAGTGTCGTGTGGCACCAGTTCCGCGAGTGAGCATATGAGCGAAACTTAGTTACTTATGTGGCTTTCCTACAGTACAATACTGCGTACGAAGCGCGTCATTCACGAAAAAAAAAAGAACGCACCTCGGCCTACGCAACGACACATACTTTCCTCATCTACAAATTGCGAGGTTATGGTCTCGGTTTCATGGCTTGACTGGTTTGCCCCTTTCTTGCAAAACAGAATCCAGTGCGTTGTTATAAATGGTGTTTTTTCATCTACGCAAAATGTGCTTTCTGGAGTCCCACAGGATTCTGTCTGCGGTCCTTTTCTTTTCGTTTTATACTTAAATGACCTTATGGAGATTATTGGTGATTCCGGATCAGCTTTAGCTGATGGCAGCACTTTGTTAAAGAAAATCTGCACATATCTTGACTCAGTATCCCTTCAAGAACTTATTGCCCGTGTATTTGATTGGTGCTCCACCTGGGGGATGTCTATCCAGTCTCTTAAATGATCTGTAATCTCTGTTACGAGAGGAAAAAATCCAGTCTTAGTTAATTACACAGTGGGAAAAGAAACCTTTCCTAGAGTTTCTGAAATGAAGGTTCTGGGAATTACTCTCAATAATACTCTAAACTGGGACACTCATATTAGTGATCTTGCAGACCGTGCTTCCAAACAAACACGCTTTTTGAGTAGGATTCTTCGGGGTTTTACTGTTTCTACTAAACTGGTTGCATATAAAGCTATCGTCCGATCCTTGCTTGAATATACTGCTGCTGTGTGGGATCCTTATCTTGCCAGTCAGATTAACCAACTTGAAGCTGTTCAAAAACGGGCAAACCGTTTCGTTGATAGCCATTACGATGAATCTAGGAAAAAAAAGCCGAGGAAAAAAAAGCCGAGGAAAAAAAAGCCGCGGAAAAAAAAGCTGATGGAAAAAAAAGCCCCGGAAAAAAAAGCTGATGGAAAAAAAAGCCGATGGAAAAAAAATCCGCGGAAAAAAAGGCCGCGGAAAAAAAAGCTGATGGAAAAAAAGGCCGATGGAAAAAAAAGCCGTGAAAATAAAAGCCGTGGAAAAAAAAGCCGATGGAAGAAAGAACGCGATAGAATCCTGGTTCAAAATTTACAAAAATACTACCTAAATGTAGTTACGTGTGTATTAATCATTCATTAGCTGCATGTTGCTCGATCAAGGTCACCTTTGGAATCCCGAAAAGGAAAAGAAGTCACAAGTTATCTCCCAAATTCCTTAACTGGGGAGGTGGTTGGGGAAAGGGTCGTCCTCAGTTTGGTCGTGTGTCTAAATTATTCACTTTTTTTTTTGCACAGCAGGGGGGGGGGGGGGAGGAGAGGGTGGCGGGAAAGGGATACGATCCAGAAAAAAATATTAAAATGTTTGCAGAGAAATATCAAAATAACTCTAAAAACAAAAAAAAGGTAAAGGAGTTCGGGAATAAAAGTATGCTTTCTGGATTTTTCTTTTAGTTATCCAAGTTACGGATTTAAGGGAAATTTATGATTTCCTGATAATCCCCCCCCTCCCCTCCTATCCAAATTAAATTATGGCGAAAACTCGTCATTTCATGATTTATCCTTTAACGATCGAAGGTCACCCGACCAAAGTGAGGACGACCCTTTCCCCCACAACCTCCCCAGTTAAGGAATTTGACAGGAAACTTGTGATTTCTTTTCCTTTCGGGTGACCTTGGGTCCAAAGGTGACCTTGATCGAGCAACATGCAGCTAATGAATGATTAATACACACGTTAAGTGCATTTAGGTAGTTTTTTTGTAAATTTTCAACTACATTTTTTCGCGTGTTTTTTGAGCATCGGCCTTTTTTTTTCACGGCTTTTTTTCCATCGGCCTTTTTTCCCGTCAGCTTTTTTTTCCGCGGCTTTTTTTTCCATCGGCTGTTTTTTCCATCAGCTTTTTTT
>JAHWFP010084875.1:37440-54516 GCA_023313725.1 Lithobius niger
TCCGCGGCTTTTTTTTCCATCGGCTGTTTTTTCCATCAGCTTTTTTTTTTCCGCGGTTTTTTTTTCCGCGGCTTTTTTCCATCAGCTTTTTTTTCCGCAGCTTTTTTTCCCAGGCTTTTTTTTCCGGTCACGATTACGATAGACACGCTAGCATCAGTGAAAATGGCGAACAAGTTTAATCTCCAATACCTGCAAGAACGAAGAAAAGTAATTCGGCTTTCTCTTCTTCATAAAATCGTTAATGGCAATACCATCATTGATGCTAACAGTCATATTGATAATCCATTATTTTGTGGAAAAAATGATCATTTAAGGAAATTTAGAGTTTGGCATCCTAACACCGACTATTTCAAGTACTCTTTTTTTCCAAGAACGGTCACTGATAGGAATAATCTACTGGAAGAATGTGTAGTAAATGCCAAACTCATCTTTTAAAGTTTCGCTTGGAAACTGGTTAAAACGTGCCACGAGATTGTGTGTTGATTATTTTTCATTGAGTTGGTTGTATTTTTATTGTTTGTGCCTGTAAGTTGATATGTGCTTCTTGTACATAATATTTAATTTAATTTAATTTAATTTCTCGTAGGGAGACGCTGTAATCATCGTCGCAATTCTACCTTGATCATGGCAGCTCTGGCAGACACGGTGACGTAAGCATTCGACGGTAAGATTTACTCTTTTGTCTATTAGATTGCTTTAACGGTACTCATACACAATTTAGGGATATGTTCGAAGGCAGTGTGGATCTCTCTTAGTTTAATTCAGCGAAGACGCACAAAAATAAATTTTTACATTCATGATTTTCGCCATGACTGAAAGCGCGGGCGAGAAGCAAACGAACTAAACGGTCGTGCAGTCTGCTTGATTTTTAAGGAAATTGAAGCAAGCCCTATTCACTCGCTCCGAAATCTAGCCACGGTAGTGTCCAGAGTCCTCGCAATCAAAACGTGGTGCGCCATTTGGCCACAAACTGCCGTACAAATCCAAGATGGTGGCGACGTATCCAAGAGGTGCGACTATTTGATGTCCGGTCAACATGGTGTCGCTCGGTTCTCATTGGCGTTTTAAACGGAGTCTTTGTTTCAGTTTCGGATTCTGGGTCTGTACGTAAGACGCAGGTATTTGTCAAACAAAGAAGTGGTATTAGTTTGATCTTTGATTCACAAATGCTTGCGTCGTACTATATCTGATTACACTAATTCTCGATGTATATAATAGTGCGCGCGAAGCGCGCCCCTGTGGACTATGATTCCGGCCAACCAATCAGAAACAAGCTACATGATGTTGACCGGGCATCAAATAGTCGCACGTTGTCGCTTCACGGCAACAGAGCAGTAAAACACGAAACAGTTCGTCTAAATTATCTTTTTTATCATTAGAATTGCATTTTTATTTTTGTCCACGCGTGTCCCGCTAAATTTACGCGATTTCTAAAACGGAAATTGTAATGAAGTTAGCTACTAGTTGAGTTTCGTTGCTTCGTAGCTCGCTTTTCATAGTCGAAACCGAAACTGCATATAACGACGCCGAAGTAATGACGCTAACGCTATAGTCTGTCACTTCCGTTGTTGTCGGCAGTTGGCGCTCTCGTGACACATTTGAGAAACTGTCAAACTCTGGCCACATGTTGTGTCCAATGCTTGCGCGGTAAGTATAGCGAGTGAGTTATCCCGTAACGAAGTGTAGTTATTAATCCAAGATTGAAGCGTGTCATTAACATAGAGTTAGATATATTACATTGTTACACCAGAGAGGGAACATTCGTATCAAAGCCTGTCCGTGCGTAATCACCGCCGCCAGGAGCCAGGCCGGCGCCACCGTCGATTTGAGAACAACTTCGTTCGTACTAGAGGTGTGCGTCCCCAACAGCCAAATCAAACGTAACTTACGCCGCCGCTGGCAGATTCGGATCCTGTCATCGCGTTTAAGTGTTAGTTAGTGTCAAAGAGTTACTAAAAGATGAAGTACAAATTTATTTATGCTTTCGAAATAACTGAATTACTTGGAACTTGAAACAAAATTTGGCAAATTGGAAACATTATTCTTCATTGTGATGTGGTTCATTGCTTTACATGCTAAAAATGAAATAAAATCAAGTTGGATTATTTCATCTTGCAACAGCAAATGTGAAGTGGAACAGTAGAGCAAAGGGAGGGAGCGGGGTGGTAAAGGACGGCCCTCCCCCACTCGCCCCCCCCCTCCCCCCCCCCCCAAAAAAAAACATACTAACTAAATGAGCCGAGTGGGAATAAAAATCGCGTCGAGCCGATTGGAAAAACGGTTGTTTGCTATTTTCTTCAAAACTTTAATGAAACCATACATGACGTATAGGACCAGTCATTATAGCGGCGGGGGGGGGGGGGTATGTGAAGTTTTTGGACTCTCCCAAGGAGAGATCGTAAATTTTTCAGATCCAGTCAAGGGGGGGGGGATCAAAAACAGACTGACTACCATTACTGCAAGTATAGTTTTTACAAAGAACTTCTTAGAAAAGCCTTAGCACCTGGTTTCTTGGCTTCTTCGGTCTTTCAAGTGCTAACTATGTTACGGATGTGGGCCCTCAAGCAAAAAGTGTGTTCATCATACTTATTGTATGAATCTCGACAAGAGATGGGTGTAAGGAACATTTTATAGAACATGTTTAATCCAACACGTCTTTTCGTTAAAAAGAAGACACGCTGTCGGTGTGGAGAGCTATTTATTTATTTGGCTACAGGAATCATCTGCAGACAGTCGCTTAGGTATACGAAAAGCTCGATTTTTTTTTGGGGGGGGGGAGTTTAGAGTCGTCACTTGTGTGCTCTACAATGCCAGCCATCAATTTCATGTCAATATGTTAACCCTACCAAGATACCCCTTTAACTATAGGCTATTCCATAATTGTGTATAGTATTAAGTTGCATCACATGACTTCCTGTTACAATTGTATTTAAAGAGAAGTAAACAAGAAGTTCGCTGTCTTATCAGCTGTAGCCTACACTCTGGTAGTCCGTGTGTTTATTACCATTGGTGCCCACGCTGGGCTTAGGTGTGTCCCCGCCTAGGACATCACAGTTGGCGACGAGTCCGGTACCTTTGGTAATCTTTAAAAATTTAAGCTTAAACTGATAGGTCTTCAACCACATCTTTGCTCCATATTTGTGGTAAGTTGCAATTTTTTTTCATTTTGGCAATGAAAATTAGTGCTCTGAATTCCTATCCGATTTTAAACTTTTTCAAACAGTGTTATTTTGTCGTGGTAGTGCTGTCCTGCCACAATTGATGCAAAGTATGCAGCGTGAGCAACTGCCGATCGTAAGGCTACGGGAACGATTGGTTTGTTTGTTTGTTTGTTTGTTGCAAATGCAACCGGAATGGCAAGGACCTGGTGGCCACTGACTGCCATCCGATGTTAAAACTAAAAATTATAAATTACAAAAGTGTAAGACTTTAAAAGATTAAAACGAAGACGATTGCCCGGCTGTAAAGGAAGGGTATATGGTATTGGGTTGGGGTCACGAATGCCTTTACCACCAAGGTTAGACCTTCCAGGGGCACAATGGTCCCCGATGGCATCACCAAACGTGAGGGACAAGTGGAGGGAAAAGCCGGGTATCATTGTCAACATTTCTGCAATACAATAAAATATAATAAAATTTAACAAAATATATATAAATCAATAAAATGCATTGCAGTTTAAAACTTGGCCAAAACCGTTATTGTCAATCTTAATAAAGATAATAAAAATTAAAATAATATTAAAATAATAATAATAATAATAATAATAATTGGTTTGTGATAACACAAAAGGTCAAGAAAGGAATATTTGACTATCCATTTATATCTTGCCATAAAAAAAAGAAGAAAACAAACAAAGTAAAGTCTGGCTAATAGCCGTCGTCCAAGAGAAAGTTATGCACAAGTATTAACATATTTACTTAAATCTACCTTATTGAGTTTACGTTTAAAAACAGCAAGAGCAACATCAGCAGGAAGTGCATTCCATGGGTTAACCACACGGTGGGAGAAAAAATTTACGACAATCCTTCTTGATAGGCTGTACCGTTAACTTAAAACGATGTCCTCTTGTCATGCTTCCATCACGCAACAAGAAAAATGGTATATCTGTTAGACCATGGAGAATGGAATATGTCAATGTCAAGTCCAACTTTAGTGTTCTCGTCTTAAGTGTTTCCAACCTAAGAATCTGTAAACGTTCTGAATATGGTTTATTTCTCATACCCGATAAATACTTAGTGAACGATCATTGAACCGACTCAATGTGGATGTGCTTTCGCAAGTAGGGAGACCATACTGGGCTAGCATATTCAAGAATTGGTCTCACGAACACCTTAAATGCCCAGACCAAAGTAGCCACATCACCAGAGGTGAAACAACGTTTAATTATGGCCAATTTCTGCCGAGCAGATTTTGCAATGCGGTCGCAATGTGATCCACTTTTCAAGTCTGATGTAAACCAAACACCCAGATCTTTTACAATGGTTTCATGATCTAGTTCCACACCAAGTAGGAAATAAGCGTTTAGCAGGTTTTTTTGGGCCAATATGGAAAATCTTACATTTAGGGCCTGATATAGGCAAGCACCAATCAGTCGACCACCGCTCAAATTCCAGAAGAGAGGCTGAAAGTTCCCCATAATTAACAGGGTTATTAACAACAGTGTATAACTTCACATCGTCTGCAAATTTTGGGGTTTTGATTTTGGGCTTTAACACTTTAAGGTCATTTATATAGATAAGAAATAAAAGAGGCCCCAGGACAGAGCCTTGCGGGACACCACTCGTAACAGCGCTTCCAACACATACTTGTTGTATTCTGTTTGCAAGAATATTTATTATCCATTTCAATGTATGAACATTTATGCCACATTTGACCAATTTTAGAACCAATAGAAAATGTGACATTGAGTCAAACGCCTTGGCAAAATCGATTAAAACTACGTCCACCGGGTTACAGGCTTCCATGGCCGTGGTCCAGTCATCAAGACAGCCTAACAATTGTAAAACAGTGGACTTGCCTGGTAAGAAACCGAACTGATCTTTACTTAGGAGGCCATAACTAGTTAGGTACACCACTATTTTGTCTTTAATCATCCTTTCAACAATCCTACATAGTACACATGTCAGGGAAATGGGTCGGTAGTTTAAGGGATCGGAACTATTTCCCTTTTTAAAAATAGGAATAACTCTAGCTTTTCTCCAACAGGTAGGCAATTCACCACTTATTTATTTAAAATCGTAGCCAGAGGTACACTAAGCTCGACTGCAAACCTTTTATAAAATGCAGCTGAAAAACCGTCAGGTCCGATAGAATTACTACCTTTAAATTTATGAAGAGTAGATATGACATCTAGTTCTCTTATTGCGGTGGGAGCAAAAGAGTGAAATGAAGTTAAATGTTCAATATTTTCTAATATCAGTGATGGTTTTTCTAAATGGTTTGTAACATTTTTAATAAAAATGGTATTTAGGAGTTTAGCTTTACTTTCTCATCAATGATCGTAATATCATTATGTTTAAAAAAAGGTAGTTGTTGAACACGTCCTGTTTTTTTTCTTAGATACTTAAATAGAGCTGCTGTTGTACCCTCAAGAATTACATTCCGTTCTTTTTTGATTTCTAAATCCCTGACCAGCTTTCTGAGTTCTTTACTACATACTTTACTACTACTGAAATTGTTAAAAATGGAGTACCACAAGGTTCCGTACTAGGACCATTATTATTTTTAATTTACACTAATGATATTGATGAAAACATAGAAAGATGCAACATTTACCTTTTTGCAGATGACACAATATTAATATCAATAAATAACAACTATGAAGAAATGATGAAAAATTTGCAACATGACTTCAACATATTAAATGATTTTTTTTATAGAAAATGAACTATTTATTAGCAAAGAAAAAACTATACAAATGGATATATCGGTACCAAAAATGAAAAATAAAAAAGAAAGCTAGATAATAAAACATTATGGCAATTGTAAAAATTTAATACCAGGAAAAATGAAATACACATGTGATGAAAAATGTACGGAACTGGAAAAAAGAAAAACTAATAAATATCTAGGACTCATAATTGATGAAAATTGGAACTTTAAAAAACATATAATTGGAATTATTAAAAAATTAAGACAACTCATACCAAAAATATATAAACTAAAAAACATTAAATGTTAAACAGAAAAAAATAATCTATAATGCATGGATAAAAAGTTTAATAAGTTATGGGATAGAAATTTGGGGTAATACTCCTGAATATATAATTGAGAGATTACAAAAAGTTCAGAATAAATTAGTGAAGGTATTGTTTGGGAACAACAAAAAGAAAAAGAAAACAATTGATTTATTAAAAGAAAATGAATTATTTAAAATAAGGGGATTAAAAAACTATTCAATAATAATAAAAAATTATTACAGCAATAAACATAAAGTACCATAAAAAAACATTAGCAAATTGCGAGGAGGTAAAAGAAAATATGAAATGCCACAATGGAATAATTCTTATGGAAAAAGAGGAAAAACATGGTATGTACCAGAACTATTTAATGAACTTCCAGAAAACATGTTAAACTATGCAAATCTGAATGAACTTAGAACAAATTTAAAAACTCACATTATTAAAAATCAATCTTGAGGTAAGATAAAGCGCAGACAATGACTAAATAAATCATAAGGATGGAGAAATTTATGTAAAATAATGTATTTATTTATGTAACTTAATATAATATAATGTATGTAACTCTGTATCTTGATGTAAAATAATATATGTATAGATGTAACAGTGTTGCCAGTGAGGGCGTCAAATGTAATAATGGAACAAGTGGTGAAAATGAATATGATGTATTGTATCTCATACAAGCTTTGAAAAAAGCTTCGAGGATTACAAATTGTAAAAATTGTAATTTATAATAAAGTTATTATTATTATTATTATTATTATTATATAGTTTCCCGTTGCCTTTATTTTTTTATAGCATCTCCATAGCTTTTTTTTCGATTTAGTAGCTTAATCACTTTCTTTGGCGGCTTTTGGATTCCATTTATGCAGCGTTTTTTAAGAAAAGTGTTATTGTTTACCAAGGCTTGAAGTTTTGTATGGAACGTCATCCACATTGATTCGATATTCATAGTTGTATCAATAATATCAAGCCAATTTACCAGGGCAAGATCACTCTGTACTTTGGTAAAGTTTATATTACGTCCGTAATTAATTTTATTTGTTCCAAGATTGCCAATGTTTTTCAAATTTACACTGAAAGCTGCCATGTTATGATCTCTGGTACTAAATTTCTCCAATACTTCCAAATCATAGACCAGTCGATCATTATCCACCAATACCAGATCCAAAATGTTGTCATTTCGCGTTGGCTCGGTAACCAACTGTGCAAGCCCTAGATCCGAAATACAATCAAGAAATAGTTGTTGACAGGATCTTGACACATTTAAAGAAGACCAATTTATGTGAGACATATTAAAGTCTCCAACGATGATATTAGGCATTTTACTGGAAGTATGTTCAAAGAAAAAATTTGTCTTATTAGCAATATCAGGTTCAAATAACTCATTTGGTATGTAACCCAGCATTAGTCTAAGCTTATCTGGGCCAAGGTCAATAGTAACTGCCTCGACGTTACCCGCGGGTTCCGAAACCCCAGAAGTAACCTGTTTATTAATCACGACGGCCAGCCCCCTAGCCAAGGTGCCCCTATCGCGGCGCAGAACACAGTATGCTAAACTGCCAACCAACACCGAGTCCGTTACAGTCATCCAACTAGGTTTCAACCACAAAAACAATATCGTAATTCATAGTAGAAAGTAATAGGTGAAATTCAGGGAATTTAGACTTCAGACTTCTAGCGTCACGTAAGCAAAAACGTACATCCCCATGCAATCTGTTACTGCTGATGTTGCTCGAGATTTGGATACTACTTCCAAACAAACACTCGTCACAATCACTAGCCCCACCATAGACATCATCTGTATTCTCAATAGTACTAGGATGATCACTAATTACATGTACCAAAACCTATTGAGAGCAAACATTAAGCACATTAGATAAATTTAGTTTCCCTGATTTAAATACAACATATTGTCCAGGTCATTGGTTTGCACGCCCTACATAATGATATTTAACAGCGAGGCCTTACCCGCCCCAGACAAATGTAATCCATCTTGAGCAATCATACTTCTACGTGACATCACTATATTCCAAAGTGACAAGAAGCCAAAATTTTCGGTTTGACACAATGCCATAAGAAGCCCATTACATTTAACTAAGTATGGTTTGAGCCCTAACCAGGCCTCATTTTTTATCCACTGTGGTAAGAGACCAACAATACTAATATGGGCATTTTTGTTTTCAGCCCTAATACGCTTCGTCATCAAATTTAATCGTTCGGCCAGACCTTCTGGCGTATTCAAGCCAATGTTGTTTGTACCCACACAAAGCACAATATGAGATGTGTTAATATTGCTTTTCAAAATTTAAGGTAGGAAGGTTGTAATCTGTTCAATACGTGCACCAGGGAAGCACCAGGTCTTAGAACAAATACCATTCACTTTGGGGAACCTCAGGTGTCTCACCTGTGAATTACCGATGATCAAACAATTTTTATTTAAACCCTCAGCGGTCGGCTGGTTTAGAGCCAATGGACCTGATGATTTGGTGGTACTAAACTTGTCATCCACATTATTTCCATAAATTCCGTCACGTTCCAAACTATTTCTTGATGTGGTGGGATTCATCTCATTTAGAAGCACGATTCTTGATTGAGTGTTACGCCTACGCATTTCATCAGGAGTACCAAAGTTAAAGGTAGAAATTCCAATAGATTGATAACACTTGTTCACTTCAAGAAGATCATATACCTCAGCAGTTGGTTTAAATATTGTAGGATTTGAACCTTTGTTCAGTTGAACTGATTTAGTTTGGACATAGTTCTTTTCTGTTAAGTTTTTTCCCCTCTTTCTCATATTCGGGTTGACAGTTTTAGTGCTGTTACCAATTATATCATGATCAACAGCTCTATCGAAGTGAGCGGAAAGTAATTCTTAGTGCTTATTGAAAAGAGCCAACATGTTCATACACACCCAGCCAAGAGTGCAAAGCAAGCATGGTACAGTTTGAAGGCGCATCATGAGAAGGCAAGTCCGTCAAGTACCGTACATATGTATGTGAAACTCGCCAGCATGAAATTGAGTGAGGATGGTAATGTCGAATCTTTATTACAAGAAGTTGAATTCATCGCTGACAAAATGATTGCTGTAGAAGAACCTATGACAGATGGTTTTAAAATTGGAATGATGCTCGCCAATTTACCAAACAGTTATGCGACATTGATCACTGCTTTGGAATGTCGTTCTGAAGTTGATTTAACCGTGGGGATAATTCGTGAAAAGATTCTAGGGGAATACAAACGGCAAAAAGAATCTAATGATGTCACAGTTGCTGTGTGTAAGGAAGAATCAGCCATGATGGTTCAAGATCAAACCAGCAGTGTACGATCCAAGCAAAAAACGAAAGCACCCTGCCATTTTTGTCACAAGCCAGGTCATTTCAAAGCTAAATGTTTTAAGTATAAAGCTCAACTTAAAAGGGATTCAGAAGGGCAACAGGCTGCAAAAATTGCTACGAAAACGATTTTTAGTGGTATTTGCTTGCATAAATGACAATGTTGAACATTTTTGTTTTGCGGCAAGAAATGTATCGGATGATTCTGTTCAAAATAGATATCAGTGTTATGTAGACTCGATTGCATCATGCCACATGACAAATTCCAAGAAACATTTTGAATCTTTAGATACAAAAGTGTGTGAAACTGAAAGTTGCTGATGGCAGCACCATTAATTTTGTGGAATAGGTGATGTGTTTCTAAGTTGTGAGAAACCTGACGTTGGATCAAACAGTGTGCGAGTAACAAATGTCAGGTTTGTGCCAGATCTCGACGGAAACTTGCTGTCAGTGCATTCGTTAACTAAAATAGGGTTAACAGTTTATTTCCGTGATGATAGCTGTGTTATTTCAAAAGGTAACACAATTGTGGCAACTGCAAATGCAGTAAATAACCTGTATAAGCTCAACTGTAAGCATCGGGCAATGCAGTCTCAACTTAAGAAAGACAACGAATGTCTTCACACATGGCATCGCCGTCTTGGACACCGTAACCAAGATTCCACTAAACTTTTGGAAAGTGAAGCTATTGCATCTGGAATTCATATCAACAATTGCAAACAGATAATTTCCTGTGATACGTGTATTAAAGGGAAAATGACCAGACTTCCATTTCCCAAAAAAACTACAACGAAGACTACCGAATCTCTCAATTTAATACACAGCGACCTATGCGGGCCAATGCAGACGCAGGCAGTGGGTCGTAAACGGTTTATTTTAACACTAATTGATGACCTTAGCCGCTATTGCAATATGTACCTTCTTGCTAAGAAGAGTGAGGCTACCGTGAAGATCAAGCATTTTGTGCAATATTGTTTAACCAATTTTAGGTGAAAACCAAAAGTGGTAAGAAGTGATCGCTGTGGCGAATATCTTTGTTAACGAGCTGGAATCATTTTTCAAAGAGCATGGAATTGTGCATCAAATGACAGCAGCATATTCACCATAACAAATGGGCGTTGCAGAGAGAAAGAATCGAAGTGTTACTGAGATGGGACGTTGTATGCTTATGCTGGTATGCCAAATCAATATTAGGGTGAGGCAGTGGTGACTGCTAATTATCTGCACAATTGTCTTCCTACCCGAGCTATTGAGAAGACACCTTATGAAGTATGGTTTGGTGAAAAACCGGACTTGAAGCATGTACGTATTTTTCAGTGTAAAGCGTTCATGCATGTACCTGACAAGAAATGCCGTAAACTCGACGACAAAGCTGTACATAGTGTACAACTTACTTAGGTCGCCAACGCAGATGGGTCAAAAGCGTATAGTCTCCTTGACATTGCAAGTGGAAGAGTGTACATTAGCAGGGATGTTAAATTTGTGGAAACACATCATGATCAGCAAACTAATCAAATGGCTGAACCTGTAAAACTACCTGCGGAGACCAGTCCACAGTTCAGAGGGAATTCTTCTGACAAAGAGCTCTTGAATGTTGACATGGTAATAGGTGACAATGTAGGCCAAGCTAACGAAGAAGGTTAACAACCTGCTGGCGCTGAGGCTCGAATAAGACTATCAACACGTTCAACGAAAGGTGTGGCACCCGAACGACTCATTGCGTCATGTAGCCTAGCTGAGGCTGAGTCAAGTGAACCGAGGAACTACAAAGAAGCTACTGCTGGACGCGACAAACAAAAATGGCTAGAGGCCATGCAAGAGGAAATAAAATCTCTACACACCTACCTTCTTCTGACCTACCTGATGGAAGAAAGGCAATAGGAGGTAAATAGGTTTATAAGCAGAAGACTGACGTACTTGGTAATGTACACAGATACAAGGCGAGATACGTTGCTCAATGGTTCTCGCAAATTTATGGCCAAGACTACGATGAAGTTTTTGCACCAGTGGCCAAGCAAACTACTTTACGAACACTCCTTACAATTGCTGGCAAACGTGAAATGGTCGTGAAACATTTCAACATTAAACCTGCTTTTTTAAATGGTGATTTAAAAGATGAACTTTTTATGAAGCAACCTGAAGGATTTGTTGTTAAAGGCAAAGAACATTTGGTGTGTAAGCTGAAGAAAAGCATCTATAGGCTTAAACAGTCAGAGTGTGAAACCAGAAAATCCATGCCAAATGAACCAAAGAGGGTTTTAATAGATCAGATAATGATCAGTGCCTTTATTCTAAATTTGAAAACTGTCAATGGACATACATCGTCGTCCATGTTGATGACGTGGCAAGTGACAGTAGAATGCTGATTGACAGTGTGAGTGAGCAGTTAGGTGTAGCTTTCAATTTGTGTGATCTTGGTGATCTGCTTACTCAATTCGGAGGTACAAGGCTTTTGTCTCAGCTGGCCTTGTCCTTGAAACCTGTAGTGTGCATGAGCGCCACCACTTCCTTTTGGTACTCTTGTCTTCCTCCCTCTCTAAACATGTCCGAATAAACGCCTCATTGTTTTTAAATGAGCGTCTCAACATAAGTAAGTTTTTCTTCGACCATCCTGTCGACCACCGCAAGACTGTTTAATAATCTAACAGAGGAAGTTTTCGTCGTGCTTTTTAAATTTTAAAGATTGAGCGTGGTTAATTTTAATGCACTCTTTGAGATGGGTTACGAGCATCCACTCCTTTCCAATTCTGGTGAAGCAGTTGCGACAGTAGAATTTTGCGTTAGAGTTTGAACCCTGGTAACAAGGAAGTTTTGCTATGTGGGTAATGGCACAGTAGTGGGTGTTCTCGGTCGTTAGCAGGAGAAAGGCAATAGGCTGTCCATTTAAATTTTTGGATACTAGAAGTGGGTGTAAGCCCTCTTTGTCATTGTATCCAATAACGTTGATGGAAAGCTGGTTGGCGCTTTCAAATTTACCGATTTGGCCGTACTTCGCTGGGTAGGACAGCATCGAGATGTTGAGCTTGTCCTCGATTTCTTCATAGTCTTTTGGGTCGACGCTCTCTAGTTCTAGACCCGCAGCCAGTATGGAGTATAAAAAGCATTTATGGTCGTTAAAATTTTAAATGTTAACCAATGCACCGGTCTTATTTCGAAGGGCCTTAGGGAGAGGAATGAAGGAAGAGGTGCCCAGTGGCCGATATTTTGCCACTCTAATCAGAAGATTGTTGACTCAGGATATCAGCCAACCACTTTCCCGCTCAGCAAACTCATGGAGTCCTGGATCTTCTCGAAGGCTTCGTCCAACAGAGCGGGGATGTCGTTAGGGTTGCAAATCTCGGAGTGTCTCGACTAGAAATGCCCCGGAATCGTGGCCGTATCCCGAACGAAGGCAGATGTCCAGGCAGATCTGCGCCTTGCAGTTGGTAAATGTGGTCCAAATTCACCAAATATTCATTTTTAGTTGACCCTATTTTTGCTCTAATTTTTTTTTTAATTTAGTTTATTTTTATTTACAGTAGAGATATGGTCAGGGTTAAATTAACCCCGGAGAAAGCAAAACCCGAGGTGGTCGAACCCTTGGGATTTTGATAAAAGCTCCAGGGATTTCGAAAAATCAAAAGTGGTGAGATATGCTCTTGTACAAGTCGAGGGGAAGGAACCCCTGGAGTTTTGTTTAAAACACCCTAGGGTATCTAACAAATTAACAATGATTAACCCTCGGATAAACTAAAGTGGAGATTTATTTTATGTCATCAAGTCAAACCAAAGCGCATACGTCTAAATCAACCCATTAGAATTGACGTGTGTTTAAGTTTACGTGCGTATTGTGTAAAAATGGCATCAGTCGGCGTAAGAAAGAATATGTCAGAAGGAGACAGAGCTGCTTTCTTAGAAGTCATGGAGGACTTCAAGGAAATAATTGAAAACAAAAAAAAAAAGATGCCAGCAAGATGGTTGAAAAAAAAAGCAAGATGCTTGGAAAAACCTGACTGTTGCGTACAACTCTGTTGAAACAGTTTGCGCCCATACAGAAAAACAGCTCAGAGGCATGTGGAAAGAACTCAAGAAATCTACTCAAAAGACAAATGCTGTCTACAAGCGCAAGCGTTACGAAATTGGTAACAAAGGACCATTGGATCCCATCCCCAAATTGTGTGAAACCGTCATAGACATGGTGCCCACAATTGTTGAAGCCATTCGAAATGTGCCTAATGATGACAAAGAGTATGTTGTTAGTGAAATGGATGGTGAGGAAATAGTTACATCAGGTAAGTAACTCACATGTAAACAATAGTTTGTACTTTACTATTAAGCCTTAAACTTAAATATTAATTGCAGAAAGAGGGAAGGTAGGGGAAAGTATATAACAACATACGAAGGCTTCGTCTTCTGATATATTTTTGTTAAGGTAGATGTTTTAAAATCTAAATTTCAGGCTAGAAGGGAAATGTTACAGTACTGCCAGTATTATTGTTAGTTTACATTCAATGGGGCTTTTTATCTGTATTGTGTTAACCTGTTAGCTCACAGGCTTAAATTATCGCATAACTTATACTTGAAAGGGTTATGGCCGAGCTACCAATGACATTTTTTTTTAATGCCTCATTTTCAAATGAGTCCATTTGAATATGTCTGTCTGCTCCACAGGTTACAAATTCGGTGGGTGGTTAATGTAAATGCCACTCAAAAATTCATCCGTGAGAGCGACAATTACATTTGAATAAAAAAGGGAAAAATGAAAGACTGTTTCATTGTTACACGTGCAGGGCAAGTCAAAAGCCTGTTTTCCCCTCACAATACATCCTACAGCAATTTGCTTGACCCATAGTATCGAGTTCAGCCATAGGTTCCCCAGTTGGGACCCTATGTCTATTTCTGAAAGGAACAAAAATGCAGTTTATCTGGGGGTGGAGGTGAGGGGGGTGGGGCAGGGCACGACTATGCAAGATCATTAAAGAGTTCCCACCCAATATACAAAACTTGATCATATTGGGCAAGTCCAGTGTTGTAGGACGTTTGGTGGGGTGCAATGCACCTTTGACTCACCCTGACTACTTTAAATATAGTCATAGGGCAACAATGCCACCCGAGGATTGGGTAAATCATAGGATGACTGAGCCACTGAATAAACTGACTATATCACTGATACTGTTGTCACCCTTCCCTCATCAAATAACTTATTGGTTGATGTGGAATTGCTGCACTAAACCTTGAAGCCACATACATATTATTCAAACAGCTGCTTGCCTCCGTCCACAGTGCAACGTTTAAATTGCTTCTACGCCGCCTCTAGTTTGTGTGTATCAATATAAGTTATGGTAACATACAATCAGTGCATTGCTATAGAACATTAGGCATAAAATCATAAACATCTTAATACATACTGAATACAGCCAAAGTATACAAGAAGTCATACATAATATTCACGTAGTGTACAGTGTGTGCATGTTTCTTATATGAAGGCAAACCAAGCAGTGCTACATAAAAATACAAACAACGTTTTGAAAATTATCAATTTTCGTCTTCAGGTTAGCAATAAAATTAAAGCATGGCAAAAGCCACTAAGTCAACCTATACTAAAAGCATAAAATATATGCTTTTAATATAGCGTAATAAAGCGTAATAAGCGTATTAATTCCTCTCAGGTTAATTACGAGTGGCAAGACTACCCCCAACATTGAGCTGGCGTGCATCCTTAAACCCATCCTAAAAGAACTCGCTGAGGAGCGCCATACTACCCCAATGCACTCAAAATTGTTCACGACCTAGAAGGATATCAAGTGCCTCCAGGGTTTGAATTTGTCTCCTTTGATGTCGAAAAAATGTTTCCATCATTGGACCAAGACCTTATCCTTACGGAAATCTCTCGAAAATTAACAAACGAACCTTCTCCCCCTTGCCCCTCAAGCTTGGGTGGGATAACGATACTTTCATCAGTGCAGTAAAAGTCATTTTTGAAACCACCTTCTTTGAGTATGGAGGCAAATTTTACCAACAAAATCAGTGGTGTACCGATGGGAAGCCCACTTTCAACTTCCTTTTGTGACATAGTCCTGAACGCATCCGACAATAAATTGGTTGAAAAATTTCCACAAATTAAATATTACAAGCGATACATCGACGACAGTTTAGCACTTCTACCAACACAACTTAAGTTATTAATCCTTGAGTTTCTCAACAGCATCACTAAATCACTCACTTACACTATGGAGTCCTCTAAAAACAATGCCATCCCATTTTTAGATGTAAACGTCATTATTAACGATAATAGCCTAATCGAATTCACGCACTTCAGAAAAAGTATGCAGTCGACTCGCACCCTGCATTACAACTCCTATGTAGATGCCCACTACAAAAGTAATGTAGTAATAAATGAAGTTAAACGTGTTGTCTCACACACCAGTAATGCTGACTTATTGCAGCATGAATTTCATTACATCCTGCAAAAGTATGTCTAGAATGGGTTTCCACTAGGGTACGTTAACAAATTAATTTCAAATGCTTTGACCCCCAAAACGGTCCCCCTCCCTTCCCCCTACGAGTTTCATTGCTCTGCCATACTTCAAAGGCATCTCTGAAGTCCTTAAGAAGAAACTTAACATCAATAACATCCGACTTGTTTCAAACAGCCACCAAAATATTAAGCAGCTGACCATGCACCATGAAAATAAAAACAATAACAAATCAGATGACATGCTTTCCACACGCAATACTGTTTATCGAATTCCCTGTACGGAGCCAACCTGTACTGCTACATATGTAGGACAATCCCTTCAAAAACTTAAGGACCGTATGGCATCCCATAAATCAAACTTCAAATTAAAAGTCGAATCGAATTCTTTAGTGCAACACTGCCTTTCAACAGACAAGTCGTCAGACAAATACGCAACAGGCCACACCCCCGACTTGGACAAGGTCCAAATCTTGTTTCAAGAAAAATGCACCAGGGAAAGAATTAATTTAGAAACGTTGGTCATCCATACACATACACCACCTGGACATAACCACTTGGTGCCAGATAATAAATTTCTAAAAGAATATTTTCCTGTAATTAAATCACTTAAACTCGACTCTTTTGCCAGGCATATTGTAAAACCAACATAACGAATGCATCACACGTGCATGTAACACGTGACCCCGATTTGCTTACACCTGCCTTGCGACGTGGCATCAAACGGAGCAGGTGGGTCGAGAGAGAAGTACACCTAACCAGGCCGCCCATCTTACTATCAGGTCGTGTGGTGGCTGGCTGGCTGGCTGGCTGGCTGGACAGAACCAGAAAAAAGTGTTAGTTAGTGCTCCCTGTCTTCGGTATTTTATATCTACTGTCTCCTGACTTGTTTTGGTTGAATGGAAGTGTTTTTGTGTGAAATGATACTTATGATTCATGGGCTAAGATAGCACAGAGAGATGGAAGGCCAACTGGGGGAAGACAATAGAAAGGGGCGTGGCTAAGACCCCCCCCCCCCCATTGCGCAACCGTTAATCTGCTGGGTAGTCGCGGTAAATTTCTCGGAATTGAGAAGGCGGATGTTGACCTGCACCCCTGTTTTTTTTTT
>JAHWFP010084876.1:0-14464 GCA_023313725.1 Lithobius niger
ATTCGTGAAATGCGTAGCTCTCCACGGAAGAATCTTGTTGTAAAGATTCGTTTATATCGAGGTAATGTTCCGTTAAACTCATCTTCTCGCTCTCGTTATAAATTTGATGAATGCTGCGTTTTTTGCCCTTAATTGATTATTATCTACGACGAATCCTTTTCTAATTATTCTTTTTTTTCTTTCGAATACTAACATTCTTTTTTTAATATGTATAAAATTATTTTTTAGACCTCAGATGAAGTCTGATGGTAAGGGTTTCCCCGTTTAAATACATCATGTCGTTATCTTGAAGTTAACCAAATACGAATATTACGAATCTTGTTGGTAGTTACGGGAAGGTAAATTAAATTTTGAGGGGAAATTATCATCTTATAACCCGGTGGCACTCCCGGATAAAAAGCGTATATGCAAGGTTGAGTGTTGTCATTCACGTAGGAAGACCCGATTATGTTGGTATGAACGAAAATTGTATTGAGCCCCATTATATCCACAGATTTTTGACCTTACTGAGTTTCAGTATAAGTTCCCTGAAGGAACCCTAGAACAGTTCCTTAATTATTATCTCCCAGAAACGAAACGCCGTAGAGCGGATTATTTATAACCAAATTTGTTTTTAAAGTATTATGGTTCGGTTCTAAAACGATCGCATTTTTTTCGTGACCACCACTTTGTTCCAATGTAGACTGTATAAAATTATTCAAGTCTGAAATTTCGTAAGCATCTGGAATAACCTGCACCTTGATCCAGTTCGTTCCACCGTCTGTAGTGTATGAAAATTCATTATTATCTACGTGCACGTTAAAAATGCTGTAAAATGTATCCAACGAGACGAGTGCCAATTCATACTCTTTTTAATGGTTTCGGTATATGGGCGTTTTCAAGTTATAGCTTAGTTCCACACCTACACTAGTTAGAATGATTGAACTTGAATCCATAACTATCTTTTTTTTGATTTGTAATATATTTTACATTTTTGAGAAGTACTTCACCCAATAACCTATCACACATCTCCCCCATTATTTCCCTGGGTTTGTATACCCCCAGGTTTTTTAGATGTGACGCGACAGCCCAATCGCACTTTTATACTACTTCTCCCTGGGCTTCATCCTCACAGAGACCACTTTTCCGATTGGTCGAGCCATTCCGGAGTTACAGGTCCCTGAACGATCATTTTGATTGTTATACATTGTTTTAACCATTGTGGTTAGGGAACAATGCCACTCTGCAAACTCCATATCAATTCTTCGTGCACGTGGTGCGTCTTTGCTAAAAAGTCGATTGTTGAAGGGCGAAATGAAAGAACAACAACAACAACAACAACAACAACAACAACAACAACAACAACAACAACAACATGGCAGACGATGTTGACGACCTCCTCAGAGATTTGTGGAAGAAAAAGGTGCTGACGGATGGTTAGATAAATCTTGGTGTAGTGTCGGATGAAACGTTCTTGCTTGTCATGAGAGAAGCCCAAAAGAGAGGGATTAGTAAAAGGCGTGTACGGGACTATGGTGTGAGTACGGAGATTGGGACTGGAAAGCAAGTTGGGGCTGGAAAGCAAGATGGCGTTTCAGTGCAGTTGCCTGTGATGGCGGTTCCGCCCAAGAACCAGGCTGCAGACAGAGAGGCAGCGGTACATGCAGTGAAGTTGTTCAGCGCTGCAGTGACGGGGAATGCGCCTGCTGAGGGAGCCATTGGAAGCGCAGCAAATGTGGCGACGACCATCTGGAGTGAGAGTGATGCCGAAAAGGAGAGTAGTGCCGTGACATCAGCAGGGCCAGGGCGTTCTCGGGGCTTGCAAGCGCTGCAGAGGCTGTATGGCGGCGGCTTAGCAAATGCTCGTATGCCTCGTTCCGTTGTACTGGTTTGTGCGCAGGCGGGGAAACCGTACCCTACAACCCAGGTTTACCTAGCTGTAGAAGATGTGGTGGGCACAGATGAAGTTGCGGCAGTGGGCACTCTCAGGGTTGGACATGTGTTTGAGGTGGAGCTACGAACGCAAGCAGCGAAGCAAAAACTGTTACGTGCTAGACTTGTGATCAATGGACATCTGGTGGAGGTGCATGACATACACGAGCAGACTGTTCAGGCACGGTTGCACTGGTTGCCACGAGGCATCACGCCCCAGGAGGTGTCAGCAGGATTTGGGCGTATAGCCACGCTGGAGCGACATGTCTTCGAGCGACTGCAAGTGCGTGGAAAGGTAGTATGCGAAACAACAGTGCGACATGTGACCCTGCGCTTACGAGAAGGCGTCACCATCGAAAACGTCCCCGACGTGGTGGTTATTAGGGGGATTCAAACGCTGGTTTTGGTGGAGGATCGCGCGCCGAAATGTCTGCGCTGCTGGGCACGTGGGCACCAACGTCGTGCCTGCGTCGCCGTGGCGTGCGTGCCATGTGGTGTCTGGCGGGATCCACGCCAGCCTTGTGAACACCTTCGAGCGACCGCACAGCAGGTCGGAGGTCGTCAGGAGCAGCTGGGCGCGACGGCGCGCAGCAAATCGCGTCCGCAACAACAACCGCTGGCGCAACAGCCACCGAAGCCACAGCGGCAGCCAAAGCAACACGCTCGTCAGCAACTTGAGAGGAGTCCGGAGTCCAGTGCCTTGAGCACCAGTGCGCCTTGTTTGACGGCAGCCTGCAGGAGTGCGGATTTGGCCACCCGGGACCTGCAGAAATTGCAGAATGATTGTGGAAAAGGAGATGTTGGGCGCCCAAAGCAGCAAGTGCAGCAAGAGGATGATGGTGATGGACCGTGGATAACGCCACCTTCGAAGAGGAAGAAAGGGGGTACCAGGAGGAAAATTGCGGCAACGGTGTCCAGCGCTGCATCGGATGTTGCTGACCAGCAAGAAAGGTGCGGAAAAAAGGATGAGGGTATGGAAGAAGGTGTGGTTATGATGCAAGGTGCACAAGAGGCACAAGATGTGCCGATGATGCAGGAAAATGTGCCAGAGATGGATGTGCACGCCAGGGTTGTAGGTGAGGCCTCACTTTCGTATAGGACTCCAGCGTCGCAAGTGATGGACAGTCAAGTAATAGTGTGCAGTGGTGAGTTGGATGAGGGCGGGGGGGTCACATGATGTGGGAGGAGAGGGGCCCCTGACATAAATTCACTGCGTCAGCGGGAACGATAGTATCGTGGAATGCGCGTGGCGCTCTGCGTAGGTTGGAAGAAATTGAGTTGCTGCTGCAACATGTTGACGTCTTGGGCATTCAAGAAGCCAACAATATGCAGGGTTTTGATGCGGCAGTCTGGAAGGCGGATTTTGTTTTTTCTGGTAACAAGGTCGGAGTCTTTTTGAAGTGGTCAGTGCCTTATTGTGTTGTGGCCATTACGGAGTGTGTCATTGGTATTGACGCTGTTGCGGTTAAAGTCTGGATGGATAGCCAATGGGTAACGGTCGCATTTGTGCATTTCACGGGCGCCCCGTCAGTCCAGGACTGGTCACGGTGGTGTGCCCAGTTTTCGTTGCCATTCATTGTGGGGGGAGACTTTAACAGCCATCATGTTGACTGGGGTTCACTACAGACTGACACCAGGGGGCGCCGATTGTCTGAAGTCATCACAATGCAGGGGTTGCAAGTGATGCAAGATGGGACACCTACGTTCATGCGGTGGCAGCGTGACAGGATACAGGAGTCCGTTTTGGATTTTTTTGTGTGTTCGCGTGACATTGCAGCGCGATACGCATTTGAGGTGTCAGATGACCTGCATGGTAGTGACCACTTCCCTGTAGCCTTGTGCCCTCGTGGAATGTATTCTGCTCGAGCCTCTCTGCACCGGGCAGCCCGTCAACAGCGTGCTCGGCCTGTGCTGGGCAATGGCATTTTTGGGGAGTGAGTAGCGGCCCACACGACGGGGACGGCGCTTAGGCCTACTTCCGAGCGGCGGAGCCGTCACTCATGGTGGACACGTTTATGCACGGTTGCTGTAAGGGACAGGCGCGTGGCGTACCGCAAATGGAAGCGTAACCCGTGTGATGAGACGTGGCTTGTCTACAGAGGCACGTCAGAGGAGTCACGCCATATTTTGTGCTGTGAGAAGGAGGCATATAGCAAGCGCATTTGCGAACAAGTCTCACAGTCTCACTCATTGTCGCAGGCCTGGAAGGCCATTAATTATGGTACTGCGAAAACGACACTGAGTTGGGTCTACAGCATGGCGGCCAACATGGGTAACCGCGAAATCCTGCGTGGTCCCGCTATGGCAAACGCGTTCAATGCACGTTTTGCCAGTGTGTATAGTCTTTCGGGAGGTGTTGCGCCTCCGGTAGGGGCACCAGCTGCTCCGTCGTGTGTTAGTGATGTGGAGTGGGACTATTCTGAATTTTCTGCGGCACTTGCCAAGTGTAGGAGCAGAAGTGTCACTGGTATTGATGGTGTTGGTTATGGTGACCTCCGCCAGCAGACGAGGGATGTGCTATAGGATTTAGTAGTGCTATGCCAGCGGCTTCTGGATGGTGCTCCAGTGCCCCCATCGTGGATGTTCACGGTGCTGGTTCCCGTGCACAAGGCTGGGAGCAATCGTTCGGAACTCATGAACTATAGGCCGATAGCTTTGCTGTCGTGCATTCGGAAAGTGTACGAAAGCATGATCATCAGACGACTGAGCTGGCATCTGGAATATCATGACTGTCTTGCGCGGGTGCAGTTTGGGTATCGTCCCAATCGCAGCGCGCAGGATGCTGTGATGTTTCTTTTGTCCAGCCTCCGTGAGGCGTGGGCACAGGGCAAGGTTGTCTTGGCTGTTTTCTTGGACATCAAGGCAGCCTACGACACTGTGTCCATGGCCTGGGTCAAGGCCTCGCTGGTTAAAATGGGCATGGGTGTTAAGTTAGTTAACACCATCGTTGCGCTGCTGGGCACTCGCTCCTTTGTGACACGGGTGGGTGGTGCATGGTCTACTGAGGCGAGCACGGAAAGGGGACTCCCCCAAGGGAGCTGCCTTAGTCCGACGCTTTTTGCGATTGCTATGAATGAGGTTCTTGTTGAAATCAGTGCTACCGCTAATGTGGTTTGCTACGCCGATGATGTGGCGGTGTGGTTTGTGGGTGAGGACCTTGACCTCATGGTGCATTGTGCTGAGGAGGCGTTGACCACGATTGGTGGTCTCCTTGGGGATCGTGGCCTACTTCTGGCGCCGGCCAAGACGGAAGTGGTGGTTTTCTCACGGTATGTGAGGATCCAGCCGGGCAGGGTTCGGGTACGTGTGGGGGGCCAGTCTGTTGGCTCGTCTGCAAGTGTGAAGTATCTTGGACTGGTACTCGACTCAACATTGGACTGGTCACAGCATGTGCAGCGGCTCAACAAGAAGTTGCAATCGCGTGTTGCTGTGCTGAAGGCGTTGTGTATAGGTAAACACATCACTAGGGGTTCCCTGCTGGCGCTTTATCGGTCGTATGTGCGTTCGACTATAGACTACCACTTGCCGTTCTTGGTGGGTGCACGGCGACACCTTGTGACATTGCAGGTTACGGTAAATGTGTGCCTCCGATTGGTGTCTGGGTGCTTAGCCTCCACTCCGGTCCAAGCGCTGTGGGTGTAGTGCAATGAGCCACCTGTGGAATTCAGAGCTAAAGAGCTGCTGGTGGTTTTGTGTCTCCGCAATTTAAGTCGTGGACCGCAGGACCCTGTGGGGAGTATTTTAACGGATTATGATCACCTGACTGAGAGGGCGAGGAGCCTGTTGGGTGAGGCGGGTGCTGGGGTTACTCTGCTACATCAAGTGATGGATGTCCCCGCACCAGTTGCCTGTGCCAACCCGCACAGCCCGTGGGTGTGGTGCCCGGATTTGCAAAGTGTGTTTGGGTGTGTTGGCACTGAGTGTGCTGTTTTCTGTGATGCCTCCTACCGGCCAGCAGAGCGGCTGGGTGGGATCGGGGTGGTTATACCATCACTGAAATTGGAGGTGAAGCGGTTTGTTTCTGCAGTCACATCCAGCACACTGTGCGAGCTGCTAGCGATCTCGGTTGCTTTGGATGTAGTGCTGGATCTGGTGCTTCCATCATTCACAGTGTACACGGACTCGCTCTCGTGTCTTAAGCTGCTGCGTGGTGCCTGTGAAACCCTGGATGTTGCGGATCCAGTTATTTACACGATCTTGTGGAAAGTTTGGATGGTATCTCGCACTGGCCTGGTTGGACTGCAGTGGATCAGAGGGCATAGTGGGAACATGGGGAATGTCCAAGCAGATGGGATTGCGCGAGAGGCAGCGCAGAGGAATGGTGCGGAGGTTACTCCGCAGTTATCTGTGCATATGTGTCGGGTTGCTGTGAGGCTCTGGGCAGTGGCCGAGTGGCAAAGGCACTGGGATGCCTCGCGGGCTGCAAGGGCTTTCTATGGGCTACACCCAGTTTGTGCAACAAGCTCGGGTTTAACAAACTATGTTACCAGGATGCGAAAATTGTTTCCAGGCTGCGTGTAGGACACTCTTTGTTGCGTGCTTACCAATTTCATTTCGGTTGGGTGGGTTCCCCGTTATGTTCGGCATGTCTTGTTGAGGAGTCCCCGGAACATGTGTTGTTACATTGTGTTAAATACGCGGCGGCGCGAATGCGTCTGGTGTCTTGGCTGCGCGGTCTGTCAACGCTCTCAGAGGTGCTTTCTCTGTTTGTAGGCAAGTGCCCAGTTGCCAAGTTGCGGGCGGTGGCGGGGTTCTGTAGGAGGTCACATGTGTCTGTGTGATGCAAGTAGAGTAGTGTGCGTGCAGGTTGCTGGCCCCACCCTACCCTCATCCGGCTTCTCCTGTGCTGTGTCGCGTCGTCTGGTGGTGTCTGCTGGCATCATTGTGGCATGAAGAATGTGGTCCACTGGAACTCTCCCTAAATGGGGGAGAGAAAGTGGGTCAGTGTGCTGGTGCGCGGAAGGCATTGCCGTCGTCTGGTGGTGTCTGCTGGCGTCGTCATGGTGTGATGAATGTGGTCCACTGGAACTCTCCCTACATGGGGGAGAAAAGGTGGGCCTGGGTGCTTGGTGCACGGTGTGTTTGTGCACAGCGGAGTGGTGATTATGCTGCAGTAGTCCACTGGCAGTGGATCTGTCTTGTGCACGGTGGACAGTTTGTAGGGAGTGCTGCGGTGGTGCTGCAGACTGTTGTGCTATAGTGGATTCCCAGAAGGGGGTGCAGTGCGTTGCTGTGGTGACATTGTGTGGTGGCCATGAAGTGCTCTGTTGTGTGTGGGGTGGTTGTTATGGTGGTACGCTAGATTATCCGGGTGTTAGAAAGTAGTATCTGTGTTGTAGTTTATAGATTGTAGATAGAGCGTACGGCTGTGGGCCAGGGCTCTGAATAAATCATTGTGAAAGAATGAATGAATGAATGTTTTAATGAGCGTACTGCTGTGGGCCAAGGCTCGTAATAAATGGTCGAAAGAATCCGTGTTTCAGCTATACGATATACATTGAAACCAAAATAATCTACGTTGTTTATTTCGAGGCCTTCTACTCGAAATTGGCAGCTAGAAACGATAGAATGCCGTATTTATTTCGCAGATGCAGGCTTTCAGCGCTGAGTTGAACTGTTTAAAAGTGGCCAGCAACAATCGACTGCATGCATAAAGCTTTGTAGCGCGACGCCATAGTAGTAAAAAATGTACACGGATTACAAACAAAAACGTCAAGTGTGCCGTAAAAAAGGGGGATATATGATTGAACTTTCACTTGTTAAAATGAACACGGATAAAAATTGATGATTTTTCATTGAAATAATAAAATGTACATCTGAGGAAATTCTATCTGTTTAGGTGCTGTTGAGCTTTACCAATCATATATTTAAAACGTAAAGCACAACAGTACCTAAACAGATGCAATTTCTCTATTGTACATTTTATTATTATTCTATGAAAAATCATCAATCATCAATCATCAATCATCAATCATCCGTGTTCATTTTAACAAGTGAAAATTCAATCATATATCCTCCTTTTTTACGGTACACTTGACGTTTTTGTTTGTATTAGATGTTTGGGAAGATGTATCTTTCACAGTTATTGCTGTATCAGCGTCACGAGAAATAGTTTCGTGCACTCGTAACAGCCTCATGAAAACAACGGTATCTCGCTGCAGAAAAAAAATGGTAGAAACGAAGCAACGCTCATGTGGCACTCCTTTCTGGAATCTTTAAACAACCATCTATCAGTTACGATCAGTTGGTTACGGATTACAGTGAAAAGCAAACAGTCAAGTGAAAGGTGTTGCACCGAATTTTTACCATAAACAAACGTTTTGTCGAAAGGAGGCTCGAGCTGACATAGACCTGCCGAATCGTGAGCAGAATGAAGGTCAGCTATGCTGACTTCCTGCATGATCAACACCTACTGTTGTGGTACGTTGCCAGCACATTCCGTCATTGTTTTCACTACTATAGTTGTATCAAGCCCTATTCACTCGCTCCGAAATCTAGCCACGATAGCGTTAACAGTACTCTCGATCATAACGTGGAGTGCCATCTGTTGCATCTGGCCACAAGCTGGTGTCTCCAACTACTTACGGGCATCCAAGATGGTGGCGACGTGTGCTCACGGCGACTGCTTTTCTCTACGAGCAGCAGGCGTTAGTCACGTGCTCGATGTCACTTCCGCTATTGTTGGCAGTTAGCGATTGTCAGGCAGTTGGCGTTCTCGTGGCAAATTTGAGAAACTAGCGTATCCATCTTCGTTTTTGGGTCGCGGTGCTTGCGTGGTAAGTGCAGCGAGTGAGTTATCCCGTAACGAAGTGTTAGTTATTTATCCAATGTTGTATAGCCTAAGAAAAACAGACAGTTTTTTTTAGAAAGTCACGTCCTCCCAAACACCTAGGTTTGTGTAGGAAGTTAGGGTGAAACGATATTGGATGTAAGACTCATTTCTGTATGCGATGTAGGGAGGTCATACTTTGTCGTGCTCCGTGAAGTGTCGGTAAAGTAATTACGCCCTAACTGCTCCACGGCTAGTTGTTTACTTGCAGTGTAAGCCTCCAACTCTACACATCTCTCTTGTGTGGGCTAATCAGAGTCTGTTACCGAAGTTCTTTGTTGCAATGAATGCAATTCTTGGTGTGTAGATCTTTTGCCCGATTATCCATCCTCGAAAGCTTCCTTGAGCGTAATAGGCTCATTACTAATATTATTCAACGTTACTATATCTTGAACAAGCTGTTATTTAACTGATATTTAAGTTCAAAAGGCCACGAAAATGGCCGCGTCCAGTCTTTTGAAAAGCCGCCTTTATAAGCTATACGATTTATAGAGAATAATGAATACCAGAGAGAATTAACACCAGAATTTTGAAATATATGAATAGGCGAAGCTGTTATAAAAATAAAAATGTCTAAACCTCTTGTTTTTCCTACAACCATTCGACGGAATGTAATGTCGCCTCCCTCCCTCCCTCCCTCCCCCTTCAAGGGAAGATATTTAAAAAATATAGTAAATGTTCCTCAAATATACCGCAGAATATTTCATCAAACCCTTTAGTTGCTAAGTAGCATAAATTAATTATAGTGAGCATAGAACAGTGACTGGAGAAAATAAAGAAAGAAATCACAAGGTAAAGGGTAAAGGAAGCAAGCAGTCTGCATTAAGGACTGGCCTTGTGAGAATACACAATACACTAGTCTGAGAAAGAAAGAAAAGACAACTGACCTGACTGGGACTCGAACCCAGGACATCCCGTTTACTAGCCGGGCGCTCTAACCACTGCACTACTGGGGCGGGTACTGGCTACAGGCTCCAGCGGTAGCGCAGTGGTTAGAGCACCCGGCTAGTAAAAGGGTGTCGTGGGTTCGAGTCCCAGTCGGGGCAGTTGTGTTTTTCTTTCTTTCTCAGACTAGTGTATTGTGTATCCTCACAAGGCCAGTCCTTAATGCAGACTGCTTGCTTCATTTACCCTTTACCTTGTGATTTCTTTCTTTATTTACTACTTGTATTATTTCTAGTGTGGAGGCCAAGTAGCAATGTTGCTTTCCCTCCTTGTATGTATGTTTGTGATCTTTAGGTCACCACTGAGAAAGATTGAACAGCTACTTAGCTCGGCTGGAGGCTGTAGCCAGTACCCGCCCCGGTAGCACAGTGGTTAGAGCGCCTGGCTAGTACACGGGATGTCTTGGGTTCGAGTCCCAGTCGGGGAGTTGTCTTTTCTGTCTTTTTCAGACTAGTGTATTGTGTATCCTCACAAGACCAGTCCTTTATGCAGACTGCTTGCTTCAGTGACTGGAGGTAGGCGTACATTCGAAACGTGAAAGGAGTAAAATTTCACAATTGTGTGACTAACTTATAATGTTTTAAGAATTAGTTAATTCCGAAAATTGTTCTGTGCCCCAACTGGGATTGGACCCTAGGATGCTACTAAGCCGATCGCTTTATCACTGAGTTACCGGGTTGAACCCCGCAATAGGCTTCAGCCACTTAGCGGGTATTCAACCTTAATCAGTGGTGACCACTGAGTGCCAGCTGACTTTGATGTTATAAACGATATTTTTCCCATACAGCTATTTTCCCGTGTAATCAAAGCGAACAAAGGTTCCCCAACGTTCAAAAGGGTTCCCCAATTGAACATAGGACTTGCAGCAACTCTTAGGCCTCTCCTAATGATTCTACCAAGTGATGAGTCTTTTTCCATCGATTGTCTTGCATTACGCAGATGACTTTAGGCGAAAGGTCCCGCAAGTGAGGTATGATTATTATTCAAACAACGCCCAACTAATTCATCTTATGACGGGCGTCTAAGTAAATTTCAGTCTAAATTATGTCCTTTACATTTTCGCATTGCCTCAGCCGGAGTTATTATTAGAAATGCGGACAAATGAACGACTCTGAGATTTCAACACACAAAGTCGGCATAATTGGCAGGTTCTATGTTTAAAAAGAATACTGGTCGTTAGTAGCTTTCTTCCCTGCACATGACGAATCTCACAGCACCCACGCATTGAAAAAAATTAACTTTCTAGGTTCCGTATTTCGGTGATAGCGTCATCACTGATCAAATTGACGACGTGCTGGCAGTGTATCAAACAGTGAAGCATGATATGGAACGTGTAATGCTGCTGTTGCAAAATGGCTGCTACCAAGTTCTCCTTCCAACTATCATCACTCAATCTTAACGGGGCGTCGGACGAACGTCTAACTGGAAAACCGTCTAATGGGATAATTGTCTAAAATCTGCTTAAATAAAAAATCTGTAAAAGCATCTAAACGGAATATCGTATAATGGATAAACGTCTAACTGCGGTTTCTGATGTTATACGTATAGCCGCAGCGAGCGCGGCAGTGCGAGCGAGGCAGGGATATTAGACGATTTTCCATTATACGAATTTCCAGTTAGACGCTTTTCCATTATACGAATTTCCTGTTAGATGATATTCCGTTATACTGTTTTCCGTTATACGTTCTTCCAATTATGCGATTTTCCAGTTAGACGATTATCCCTCGCCCCTACTGGTCGCTTTTTAACTGACACAAAATCACCATGCTGGCCAGAGTCGATGATTAAGCTGAGCTGCAGTTCTTCATCGTAAAATTGCTTAAATTAGAGTCTGTGATAAAATTCTTAACTACAGTGGGCTGCCTTTTACTGCCACCTTGTTATATTTCCTTAGACGCTTAAAAACAGCGAGACTGCCCGGATAATGAAGATACAAGTGCGTAATGATCGCCATGCTCATATATACGCATTCTGGATAAGACAAACTGTGATGTTATCGTTGGCAGGAGACACACTAGCTCCAATGTGTCACTATTTTTGGTGGCAAAAATTTTCCAATCTTACAAAGCAGCCTTTTCTATCACATAATGTTATTTTTCATCAGTTCTTAAAAAAGCGAAACTCTCTTACCGGGTAATTGTAACGACACCAGTGTCTAATAGTCACCACGATCCTACATACGTTATCTGAATAAGACGACCCGTGATGTTGTCCCATTGAATCTTAACGGGAGACATGCTAGCGTGTGTCATGAGGATAATTATGTTGATAACAGCTAGTAACTTTGAAATTTACGAGAAATGAGAAAACAGCGGCGGAAGGTTGGAATTTTTTTTTTTTTGAATGACAGCAGTGACTCTAATCAGAACCCGATAACTTTTTATTATCTAATTCTACGGGTTAGAGCTTTCCTCCCACACTAAAAATTCAATTATGTCCGCACTAAACTGAACCCTTGCGGGTTTTTTCTTCCCGTCAGCAACAATAATTATGAGGCCTCTGTTTAATTTTAAACTCAGTGTGGGATTCCGCATCCATGATTTTCAAATTCTACACCCATGTTATGCTCGAGTTGTAAGCCGCTGAATTATATAAATTTAGGGGAATTAGAATGGGAAAATACATTCACCCACTCCTTAAATACGCCTACAATCCGCTGTACATTACGCAGCTGTAAAATCCTCGTGTTGCACAGGAGTTATTTCGTAGGGCCGCCTATCTTTCTTTGAGCAACATGCTCGTCTTGGTTATGACGTCACGAGTGCCGCACGTGGTGATCACGTGACTAGAACGCCTCCGCCACCCTTGACTTTTGCTGCGTGATGAAAGTCTCGAGGAACCGGGGGTGGGATTGGGGAGGGAGGGACCTGGGAGAATCATCTGAGCTGACGGGTGTCCTCGGTATTGCCCCCCAAACCCCCCATAGCGCCTCAACCACCTCCCCCGAATTGAACTCAGTTCACCTGACTGAGAGAGACACCGTGGCCGACGACAACAACAGAAAAAAAGAACATGAAGGAAGGAAAAGTAAAAAAAAAAAAAAAGGAAAAGAAAAGGATCGTAAATGATTGGACCGGAAACGGAAGCAGACTTGTTGATGTAAAGCGGAAGTTACGTTGCTAACGGATCAGATTGTAAAATTTCAGTCGAAATAGTCGTAATACATCACGCTCGATGATTAAAACGAACAGGGAGCGAGAAGAAGCGCTCACACACGCGCTTTTTCAGAGAATGTATGTGGGAGTTTTTGAAAATTCTTTTATTTACTACAATTTGGGTACTGAAGAGAATTGCCATTACACTTTAATAAGGATCAATGCTATACTTCAATTTTTTTAATATGACGTGTCACACTGTCAAACCAGACACAGTTGTTCAATTCACTTCCAACGATATTCAAGTGTAAGTGTGGGTGAATCGCAGTGTACAAGATCAAACTATTGGGGTTTCACAGATTTAGTAATTAGAAATAAAAAAGTGCTAACCTCTAACGAGGTCTTTCAATGGAAAACCGTCGTCCATACTACACGGAGTATTGTGACGTCAGCGTTACTGGTGTGCTCTTTGTAAATTTGAGCTAGAATGACGGTGGCCCGATTTTTCAACTTCGGGAAATGTGGGTCGAGGGTTGGTTTAAGGCTACTCGCGAAACTTTGCTATTGGTCGGTTTTGTGACGTCATCGCTCACACTATTTATATCAATTAAACCGAAATTTTATCTTAATTTTAATATGTATTAAAAAAAAAGTTTAATTATTTATACAGTCGTTTTAAGAAAGTTTGCTTTCGTCGATGGATGAGCGTAGTGCGTCATTCCGAGCCTTTCTTCATTGCATCACAAAACCAAATTATCACGTGGGGGGGGGGGGTCGTAGGCGATAGTGCATTGTATGTATGGTGAGTGGGAGTGAGAAGGAACAATCTACGTGTGCTTCGTGTTTGTGTGAGTTGGGGAGAGGAGAGCAGGATGGAAGAAATACATCGCAGCAAAGGTATGTGTCGAAGTAGAATAGTATAAAAGTATAATAGCATAAAAGATGCGTTTGAAAATCAATGATGTGGCAAGAAGAGAACCGGGGAAGTTGGGGGTTTGAGTGCACCGATGGCTGGGAGACAACTGGACAACTTCGTAGTAGAATGTTTATACACAATTAGTAAAGGCAAAAAACAAAAGGAGCGAGGTAATTTTAGACTTATTAGAATGTGGGAAGAGGAAATGTTGGCATGCAAATTAAATTACACAGGTGAATATTGCGTCACTCGGAAACGGTGGACGAGTGAAAATTTCTATATCACGTTATGCCTGTTTTCGTCAGTTAAGGTTCAATTTACGATCACGAAAAAGAAAAACCTATTTGGACGGGGGAGGGGAGGGGAGTAGCATGTGTTTAGCCGTAAATAACGCTGAATTGCATATAAGACTCGCTTGCATGGAGGGGGAGGGGTATTTTCTGTTTTTTTTTGTTTAAACCTGATTGTTACATAATAATCTTTATACATGAAATTGTGGTGTTACATTTTTGTGTGGTTATTTTATCGTATTACACCTAAATAGTAAATAAATTTAAAGTAATCAACCTTACATACCCTCACCGCAGTATGACGTTGAACTTACTGTAAACTTCAGTATCTTACTGAACTTCCCTCGGCCCCCCCCCCCCCCCCCACCCAATTTTGTAACAAAAATAAACGTCAGATGAGAACTCCTTGTCTGGTCGCTTCTTACATGATCGCTGGTTTGCCATATTGTAGTATCAAAAGTTAGACGATTTTTTTTAA